>CM031971.1:16304657-16554650 GCA_018804465.1 Populus tomentosa
GTAGAGGGGTTACTAAAAAATATAATTGTTTCCTCTACTTATATATATAGAAAGACATAACCTATATGAAGATGAAAGTTTTCATTGTTGAAAGAATATAGTTCTCTATTTCTCTTCTCTCATCTAGACTCTCTAAATTAATTTGAAAAGATTTACAAAGATATTTATACTATGAAATATCTTTTTGATTCTAGTAGTCAAAGTAGCACTGAAGCAATTGATCTAGGAACAAGAAAATAAATTCTCAAATCACTAGTAAGTTTTCCTTTGAAATCTACAATGGTATCAAAGCATGGTTTTAAGATATGTCTTCTGATAGATTTTATGCAATATATTCCTATTAATGTACAATTTTTTTTTAATATATATGAATACATGCTAGTTCTTTGTTTGCATCGATGACTACACTATATAATATTTAAAAGAGAGATTCTAAAAACGTTTGCCAGATTTGTATTTCTTAAGACAAAGACATTGACTTTTGACTATATTGATTGTATTATAAATTTTTTGTTCCCATTTTTATAAAAAAATGACTGTGATGGCATTTGACATTATGTAACATACATGTTTTTTTTTTATTATTTTGAAATTCATTAAGCTGAGGGAATTAATTAAATTTTTAGAATAAATTAATCTAATACTTATGCTTGACACCTCTTGCTAAATTGTTCAAATTATTTAAATAAAGAGTTGTCTTTTAAACTCTACAAACATATTAGTTTAAAGATATGTGCCTTTAAACTCTACAGAAACATTAGTCTGAAGAGATGTGCCTTTAAACTCTACAAACATATTAGTCTAAAGAGGTATGCCTCTAAACTTTATAAACACATTAGTCTGAAATGGTTTTATTTTATTTATATACACCAGTTTGATGTTGAAAAAAAAAACAAGAAACATTAGTTTAAAGAGATGTGCCTTTAAACTCTACAGAAACATTAGTCTGAAGAGGTGTGCCTTTAAACTCTACAAACATATTAGTCTAAAGAGGTGTGCCTCTAAACTATATAGACACATTGGTCTGAAAGGGTGTTATTTTATTTATATACACTAGTTTGATGTTGAAAAAACAACAACAATCTTCTTCTCTTCTTAATTTTTCTCTACAAACTATTTGTTTATATTTATCAAAAACAAAACAAAACTTCTTAATAAACTTATAGAAGTTATTGTATATAAGTTTAAGGCTTTGTTATATCTTGAAGATATATTGCTTTAAACCTGTAACAAATATAATGGGGGCAATTAATACTTTAAAGATAGTAATCGTCACACCTCAAAGCCTATTTGTTATACCCATGATTATTATATTTATATGCTTTTGGAATATTTTTTGTTGTAGTAGATAGGCAACAAAAAATTGATCATTTATTAGGTTATACCATTGATCATGTTCAGAAAATTCAAAAGCATATTGATTATATTAAACATTACAATATACAAAGAAAGAGAGCAAGATCATGATCTTGATCTAAACACCAAGATGCCTAAATGCATAGCAAATGCCTCTTTTTATAGGCTAAAATTTAAAACTATTGATTTGATGACTAATTGTTGAGTAGGTGGTCAACTCTTGACTTTGTGAAAATTCTTATCTTCTTGTCTGAATAAAACATCATTGCTAACATCAGAACCAGAACCACCTATACTCATTAAAGTTTTAGAAAATTTTCTTATCTTTCCAAAAAAAATTGAGGTCATTTGGACTTCTAGAACTCGAGATATGGGCTTATTACTGAACAGTGTCTAGGTTACAGGACAGATTCGGACTTCTCCGTTATTGCTATAATTTGGACTTGAAAACGGCCTTTTTAAATCTTGGACTCCACATGAAAGTTGTAGGCCTATGTCTTACCAAATCTGTGTAAAAAATTAAGATCATTTGGACATCTAGAACTCGAGATATGACCCAATTACCGAACAGTATTCCAGTTTGGACTACACCAACATCTCTTTTCTAAGTTTGACCCTCTCTTTGTCCTTTCAATTTCAATACTCGAACTCATCAATCAATCCTTTCATTTATGTGATAAGACTGCATTTAAGATGAACATTTATCATAAATTAAAGGTATCTTATATTATTAGGTATGTTATTATAAAACATGATTTAGTTAAGGAGTTATTGATACTTCAAGTGAAAAATGATGATATAAAACCTTGATAAAAATACACTTTTAAATACTAATCAATAAACTTGGTCACTTTACTCGTGATTACACTGAGCCAAAGGTAATGTTTAACCATAATCACCCCTTTAACTTATACATTAGCAGTTGTTTAATGTTTATTGAATCTATTCCGTTTTGGACTGTAGACTCAGGAGGAACCAACTACATAACAATGGATCAAACAACCTTTATGCAATTTCATCGAATTCCAAAGGGAAGTAGATACATATATATGGGGAATAATGTTTCCGGTGTTATGCTTAGGATCAATACCTGCAAACTGGATTTACGAAGCGGTCGTACACTTTATCTTTATAATGTACCCTACGCTCTAAAAGTTCAACGAAATCTTATGTCTATTCTTGCTTTACTACAATCAGGTTTTTATATTGTGTTTATTGATTGTTGTGTGAAAATATATATGGATAATATTTTTTATGGTTTTGGTTTTGTATTAAATGGTTTTATAGTGTTAGACATCATTAATGTATCTATTAATAATATTAATGATGGTGCTTATATTTATGTTGTTCAAAATTCCAGAACTAATAATAGTGATATCATAACTTGGCATGCTAGATTATGACACATTGGGCAAGATCGATTATATAAATTAACAAAATTTGATCTTTTAGGATCACTTACCAAAGAAAAATTGTTTGTTTGTGAGTATTGTTTTGTTGGAAAAGAAACTAGATTATCATTTGAAAAAGTTAAAAGAGCCAGTAGTCCATTACAACTTATTTATTTAGATATTTATGGCCCGATAAATGTGATCGCAAGACATAGAGTGAAGTATTTTATCGTACTTATAGCTTATTTCACATGATTTGATCTCATACAAGTATGAAGCATTAAGAACCGATCTAGTTATTTTAGATATATTTGGGGCTAAAATTATAATTTTAACCCTTCATATATAAAATAATAATTTTATATTAAATTAAAACCCTGAAGTAAATTAATTATAGAATTAATTTTTCTAATTGGATTAGGATTGAGTTACAATTTTTAATTCAAAATTTTTTGATTTTGGTTATATCCTAATAGGATTAGGATTTAATTAAAATTTTTAATTAAATAATTTTTAGAAAAATATTTTTTCTAAAATAAAGAAAGTTTTTAAGTAGAAAAAATTTATTTAATTTATCCTAAAATAGTTTAGGATATTAATAAGAATTTTAATATGATTAATTTTCTTATTAATTTTTGAAAAATATTTTCTCAAAGAAAATTTATATTAAATAAAAAAAAATTATGTTTTGGAAATTATCAAATTGAATTGGATTTAATATTTTTAAATTTTAGAAATATTATTTTAAAAGTTATGGCTAAGCCAATAATTAACATAGAAATATGCAATAATTTTATTATGCATATTAATATGTTATTATGCATGATGGATGGTTATCAACATTAAAAATTAATGTGATTGTGTTTTCATGGTTGAATGATTGTAATAATAAATAGGATCTATGTATCCTGTATTTTTTCTATTTTTTTTCTAGGTTGTAAATTATTTTCTCATTTAATTCCTCTCAAATATAACTTAATGTTTCTTATATAATTATGTAAATATTATGTAATTTAGAAATGTAAAAATTTAGATAGAAAACTCTATTTTGTAATTCAAAATACAAAAATAAAAAGCGAAAAGACTACAATAATGGTGCTTGCAAAATATTTATAAAGACTTACAACAACTACCTAGATATTGAGAATCTAATTTTCTTTAATGGCTCGAGAAAATTAGTTCAAATATATCAATAATCATCTAATTAAAAAGAAATTACACCAATAAAAATAGAATTAATGCAGTCATAGCCATTCTCAATTAACAAAAATTATGCTTTATTTCAATCTTTGGGAATTTAAAGATGATGAAAACATGTCTACATTCTACAACCATAGAATATAGACAAAACCAAGCTAGAACTAGGCTAACTGGAAAGAGAAAATACAAAACTACAACCCCGAAAATCTTAAGAAATTCAAACAATGCTCATATTTTGATGGTCAGTGCATCCTACTTTATAGCAAATACAAAAAAAAAAAAAAAAAAAAAAAGAGCTGGAATTTTGTTTGCCTATAATATAACAAAAAAATGTTTCTTAGATATTGAATTTATTATTAAATTAAGGCCTCAGTTGATGGTGAAAAGTAGTTTTTTGAAAATTATTTTTAAAATTTTTGTGTATTTATTTGCTATTAAGAAAATTGATCAATAAAAAATACTTTCTAGATAATTTATGAAATTAGATTTTTTTTCAATTTCATTATTATTCAACATTTTAATTTGTAAGATTTGTTCCTCATTTTTTTAATAAACTTGAAAAAAAATATTAATAAGTTATTTTCCAGTTTATTTTTTATGATATAACCAAATACTTGAAAGTATTTTTTTAATTTATTTTTCATGATACTACCAAACATCAGAAAATAATTTACTTTTTAAGAATTCAGTTTTTAAAAAAATTATTTTTTATAAAAAAACTACTTTTAATAAATAGATAGGCTGAAAGCATCATAAATCATACAAAGCATAACTAAAAAAACAAAATAAAAAAACCATCATACCTTATCAAGTAAGGTCCTGTTTGTAAACACAGTCCAACCCAAGTTTCCAAAAAATTCAAAAATTATTTTTTGTTAAAAATTATTTTTTATATTTTTCAATTATTTTGATGTGTTGATTTTAAAAATAATTTTTAAAAAATAAAAAAAAATTATTTTAATATATTTTTTTTAAAAAAATGTTTTAAACAGCAACACTTCTTTAGTAATAACAGACTCTATTAGAGCACCTAATGTCAAGCTCTGTATCCCTCCACGACCTCCTCCTCGAATTCCTCTCTCAAATCTTGATTTCGTAGATCTAGGGTTTTTTCAAGAATCATTTGTCTTTTCGGGTTAGCCAGAAATTAATCAAGGACAAAAGACATCAAGGCAAAAGACAAACAGATTTAGCAACCTTTGATTTCTTCTCCGGTATCCTGCAAAGCTTGACTTATATTTATCTTCACAGGAATGGAAGATAGGGAAAAAAAAAGAGAAAAAAAATATTATATATATAGGATAGAGTTATCATTACGTGAAAAGTACAATGACATTTTATTTCTTCTGAAAAGTAGGTACCAATTGACTTTATATTTTTTTCCCAACTTGTGCTTGGGGGTGCATGGCACCTGCAGTACTAGTAAGTTATATAATTGCTCTGAGATATTTTTTACCCTTATTAATAAGTTATTGAAATGGTGATACACCACCTTTAATATTTCCATACACCAATTTTAACATTTTCTAAATCAAATCTATGATTTTTTTATATATAGTTTTGATATGTCAATTATTTCTATTATGTCAACCAAACTTTAAACTAAAAAGATTTTTATTTCCTCAATCAAGTTATTCTGAAATTTCCTGATATACATTCAATTGATTAAAATAATAATATTTAGTTGGATATGGCATGAATCTAGTAAATGTGAAAATATATTATCGGTGCACTCAAGCCATATCCACATATCCTTTACCTTCAACACTAGGTGTGACGACAACACTCGACAAAAATAAAAAAGGACAATTACGAAGGAGGTGGAGTCAATAGATTCTTTGAATGGAGGGGACTATAGGTGATGGATGCTGCTAGTTTGTGATAAGAAGGTGACGGAGACAAAAGGAGTCTTAAGGTCGGTCTAGTACATTACGAAGGAGGCAGTAAAAGTGTGTTTGTCTACATGTTTTTTTATGCATTTTAGCTGCTTTTCATTTTCATTTGAAACTCAATTTAAAATGCATAAAAAAGTATAAACAAATAGCTAGGCTCTATGAATTTGTGACAAGGGAGTTAATGTTTGAGTATTGAAATCACTACAAACTTGTGCGTTGAAGGTGAGTCTACAAAGGTTGGTTGGATCGTTTGCAGCATAAATAGGTGTTCTTTTCCATTAAAAAAGTAGAGGAAGTGGTTGGTTTTTCAAAAGTTTGTCGTTGGAAAAGTTTTATAAAGCTAGTTGGGGATTGTTTAAAACTCTAATCTTAAAATTTCAAAAGAAATTGCATAATAGAGAATTCAATGCATTTATGTTTTTTCCCAATAAATTATATATTTTATTGTGTGCATAATAATCTCTTTATAATTATAATAAAAGCTAAATAGTGTATGGAAATCACTATAAATCAAGAGACATTTTATTATGAATTGTAATAGTAGTTTTACTTTTAATTTTTCATCTTATCTTTTTGCGAGATGTTTCTTTGGTTATTTATGTTTTTTCTTTCTTTTCTCTCTTCTAACAACTAAAATACACAATTATCCTATGTTTGTTTGTTGTTTGCTTAAGTCTGGAAAATACGTCAAATCTAAGGTCCTTGGGTCTGATATGACCGCCAAACCCTTAGCTATTGGGTCTAGCATTGTTACCAAACCGAAATAAACTTAGGTCAAGCATGATTTTTATTGTTGTTGTTAGTATTCTTATTAGTATAATTATTATTATTATCGTTGTTGTTGTTGTTGTTGTTGTTCTTAGTAGTAGTAGTAGTATTGGTATTTTTGTTGTTGTTCTTATTGTTGTTGTTATCACAATTATAATTACAATTAACTAACTATTATTATGATTATGATTATTCAAGTAAACTTGGGTACTTAAAGCTCTTAGATCTGCCATGACCGTCAGGTCCAAGCACTTTGGGTTAGACATTGTTACCAGACCCAAGTAATGTGGGTCTAACATGTTGCTAGACCCAAGCACCTTAGGTCTAGCATGATTGTTGTTGTTCTTATTTTATTATTATTATTTATTATTCAAGTAAACTTAGGCATCCAAGTCTGATGGGCCTATTATAGTCGCCAAACCCAAGCACCTTGGATCAAATATTATTGTCAAACCCAAGTAAACTTGGCTCTAGCAATTTGGGTCTAGAATGTTGTCATACTCAAGTAATGAGGGTATGGCATATTGCCAGACTCAAGTAAAATTGGCTCAGACATGGTTGCTAGACCCAAATACCGTGGGTTTGACATGATTGTTGTTGTTTTTATTATGTTTTTTAGTATTGTTGTTGTTGTTATTCTTATTAGTGTGATTATTATTATTCTTATTATTGTTATTGTTTATTGATGTCACCATCACAATCACAATTAACTATAACTATATTATTATTATTATTATTATTATTCAAGTAAATTTAGGTACCTAAGCCTGTTGGTTTTGGCATGACCATTAGACCCAAGGCTCTTAGGTTTGACGTGTTTATTGTTGTTATTATTTTTAGCATTATTATTATGATTATTATTGTTGTTGTTGTTGTTGTTGTTGGTATTCAAGTAAACTTGAGTACTCAAGTCTCTTAGGTCTAGCATGGTTGTCAGACCAAGCATCTTGGGTCAGACATTATTATTAGACCCAAGGAACGTGGGTATGACATGTTGCCAAACTTAAGTAAACTTGGCTTAGGCATATTTGTTAGACTCAAGCACCTTGAGTCTAGCATGGTGGTTGTTGTTGTTGTTTTGCTTTTTAGTATTATTGTTATTATTGTTGTTAATGATGTTACAATTACATTTACAATTAACTATTAATTATTATTATTATTCAAGTAAACTTTGGTACCCAAGTTTGTTAGGCCTGACATGGCCGCCAAACTCATGACTCTTGGTTCTATCATGGCCATTAGACTCAATATTGTCTAATATTCTTAATATTTTTTAGACATTTAAAAAAAAAATATTGACTCGTTGCGGAGCGTAGATCAATATACTAGTTTTGTAGTATTTCATGTTTGTTACTGGTTTTATACTTTTTTTTTTTAATTTCATTGCATCCTTATGTTTTATTTGCATTAATTTTCAAATACATCTTCTATTTTATCATACATGTTTAATCTAACATGTAACATATGTCATGCATCGATGAACCTTGGTCAATGTAACAAAGCAAATGCAAGAAGGTTTTTATGTAGTTGTACAAGGATCGAATTAACTAAAGATGTTGCATAAAGATTAATAAGAGAATAAAAGTTGGAAAGTGTCTGGGATAATTTTTTAATTTTTAAAATTAACATATCAAAATTATAAAGAAAAAATACAAAAAAAAATATTAATTTGAAATAAAAAAAAACCTGTAAACTAAAGTAAGCACACCCTAACACTAAAGTAATGATTATTTGTTTACGGCTGGCCATGGACAAAGATGTCTAGCTATCCAATGGTCAAGATCATCTCCTTTAGAACATGATCATAACCCTTTTTTTTTTTTTTTTAGCTCTAGTAGCTTTTTGACATAAAAAGAACAGCAGGTCTCAAGCTTCCATGTTGATTGAGACAATACTGCCACCCCTATATTTTTTTTTCGGATTAACAACAATACCCTTCATTTCTATGAAAGGAATAGGCATTTACAACTATTGATAAAGTGATGTAACCATCATCATATCCTTTGAAAAGGAAAGATTCATTGATAATTTTACACATGTATACCGGTGCATCTTAGATAATTCTAGATTGGCATCCAGCAAAACCCCCGAGTCTTTTTTTTTCCCTAACATAAAAGAATGCCATGCATTTTAAAAGAAGAAAAATAGTAATTAATCTGATTTGGTTTAATCAACTCATCCAATTTAATAATATAAATAAAATAATATAACAAAAATAAATAAACTGAACAAAATTGACAATAATCAACTCAAAAAATAAATGTTTGTCAATGCCATGAGAATATATCATCTAAATATTCTTAAAAGGTCTTCACAATCTTATTTGACAATGAACAAAAATTAATGAAGAATATGATAATATCATAGAAAAAAATAGAAAAAAATTAAAGCTCAATTTTAAGTTAATCAAATTTTGAAAAACAAAATTAAAGAAAAAAATAATTTAGAAAAGGTTAAAAAACTCAATCCGAGCTCACACGAGTCATCATGTCAAATCTTAGACCAGGTTGTAGTACAAGTATAACTAGGTTGAAAGCAAATTGAGTAAAACTAAGTAGCTCAATTATCAAACAATTTAGTACTAGTGGGAGAAATAGGAAAAAAAATAAATTAAGAAAAGCAACGAGAAAAAAACCCAGGTCAATCTAGGTTAACCTGTTAAGCCTGGAACCCAAAATATAAGATCGGGATAGCTTCATAGAAAGAGAAGGGAAAAAAAAGAGTGAAGACCAATTCTTAACTAATCAAATGTTAAATGATGATATAAAAAAATGACCTAAAAAATATCAAAGTTAACTCGGGTTAATTTTCAACACCTGTGACTTGAATCATAATCCCGAGACTAACCTTGTAGAAGGCAAATCCTAAAAAGATATGAAACAAAATTCCCAATTAACAAAAAGCTGGCCATGAAAGAAATTGAAAAACAATGAATAAAAAAGTATCCAAAACAAAACAAATAGCAATCAAAAGAATGAGGACAAAATTTGACATAAAATTAAGCTAGACCAAATGTTGAGGGATAAAATTAAAAATAAAATTCAATTAAAAAAAGGGATAAAAAAGAAAACAAAAGGCATTCAATAGAATGAGGGTTAAATTGGATATAAAAATTAAATAAAATCAAATGACGAGGGATGAAATTGAAGAACACAATCAATAAAAAATTATTAAAAATAGAACAAATAAAAATTAAAAACATAAGGACTAAATTTGATATAAAAAAATTACAGGATACCTTTAAATTTTAACATGTTAACGAAACCAAGGAGAAGAGAGAAAAGGGGGGGGGGATAAAAAATCCATCGGAGTTCAACCATTGCATCTTTGTCTATATGCGATGGAACATTGTGTATATGTATTGCAATGCTTACAACATCATTATGAAAAAAGGTGTTTGACTGTTATATGACGCCTCACGCGCTGTCTAAAGATGGTGGAAGCGTCCTTAATGCTAGCACATGCTGACCAGTTTGTCATGCCCATTTACCCCATTCCCCATAAGTGTTCCCCCCCCCCCCATAAAACTTGATTGTTTTAATTAGCCAAAATTTATTATTTTGTTTTTTCTGCAAAATCGAGCATCAACCAAGCACCAAAGATTTCCTTTAATATTGTATGATTTTTGTATTGAGGTAACAAAAAAATCTACAAAGTCAAACCCTAAATTAAAGAAATTTTAATGGATTAAGTTGAAAAGGAATTAAATTGAGGGATAAAAAACAACGGTTGAACCTTCACCTACCCTTGCATTTTAGTCCCTGAATTTGGCAAGAAAAAGAGGTTGAATATCTTCTAATTGTTTAAATCTGGTTTCCATAGCTTTGATTGTTTTAAATCAATAAAAATTCATTTAATTTTAGCAAACTAAGCATCAACTAAACAATATTTCTTTTCTCAACATCACAAAATCCCCTAGCCAAAGTAGCCAAAGCAATCTACCAAGTCTAATCCTAAACAAACGTAACACCAAAGGATCAAATAAAAAAAAAAGAAAAAAAATGGAGGGATCTAAATGTAAAAACCAAAGGACCAAAGAAAGAAAGAAAACACTATTACAATCCACAATGTTTTTTTTTTCTTTTGTGCTACAATACTTTTTCTGCATGACTTAGTTTTTTTCTTAATATAGGAAGTATTTTCTTTTTCTATTGTTTGTTTTTTTGATTTATTGGAGAAAAAAATTTATCACACCAAAAAAAAAAAAATTATAGTGCATATAAAACAACATTAAAGGAAGAAAAATTGATTGTATCAGATAAGCATCCTCTCTACCAACTTCTAGTGATATCATGTGACTATGACGTCATAATTACTCCAACAAAGTTTTAGAAGTGGGCAACTCAGTCAGCTCTGACAGTGAAACCACTATGCAGAAATCGATTTGTTTTTCGTGTGTTCATACATAAAGGCTCCTCAATAAGTTCTTATCAAAGGTTTAAAACACTTTTCTCAATGTCAAGAGATTAAAAATAGATTTAAGACCTCCTAAAACCCTATAAATACCCCTCATAAAGATGAAAAACAAAAGGCAAGAGAGAGAGAGAGAGAGAGAGAGAGAGAGAGAGAGAATAAAGAAAGAAAAGAAAAGATTATTAGTAAGAAACATAAGTGTAGAGGTTTAAAAACTTAAACAAAAGTTTTCTTAAGCTTTACAAATTTGTGAGATGTAAAATTTTTCAAAGAAAAGACAAGAAATAGTAGTTTTTCTAAATATACCTCGTTGATCCAAAAGCAGGTCCCTTATAACCTGTTTTTTTTTTTTTAATTTTGTTTGATATTTATATTTACAAGCATATAAAAAAGGTTTCGAAAGTTTAACAAGTGATGTTTCATTCATGTCTTTGTTGTGATGTTTTTTTTAAGTCCTTTTATATTTTTTATATATTAAAGTTGCTATTTAAATTTATTTTTTAAATATATATATATATATATATATATATAATGTTGTTTTAGTTCTTGTTTAGCTTAAGCGATATATGTTAAAGTAAGCATATTTATACTGGGTTTGTTAAGCCTAATCATGCACAAAATGAGTTAAAAAAATCAATTTTAAATCAATGTTGCATGAACATGTAAACTACTTTAGTTTAGTAGTTTTTGGATTGGTACCTCATGCTTGATTTTGATATTTTAATTTTTTTTGTTAGTTTTTTTTATTTAAACATGTTTGTGTATTTGCTGGGATAAAAAAGATATGTTTTAGAAGTCAAAAATGTCAATTTCTAGGGCTTGGTGGTGGTTGGGTATGACTCAGTAGTGGTTATTTGTGTTTTTGGGAAGAACATTGCCTTAACCCCTTGATTTGGGTCACTTTTGATCAATTTCTTTACACAGAACCTTTCTTTATGCATGATTAATCAATAATCTAATATTTATTTACATCAATAACATGATTTTAATGCTTTTTAATACTAGAATTTTGGTTTAAAACCAAAATTTATTTTGACAAAATCATGATGTTTAAAAGAAAATTGAAATGATTGGATACTAGATTATTAATCTTTGCATGATTTTAAATATGTATGTGCATTTGTTTTGATCAAATTTGATCTTTTTTGGAACCTATGTTGTTGGGTTCATATTTGGTGTTCTTGATGTTCTTTATTTTTTTTAATTAATTTTGTTCAAGATTTTTTGAGTTTTTTTTATTGTTTAATATGTTTTTTGGCTTTAGTTTTGTTTTTTTGGTTGTTTTTAGGTCAAACAAGGATTTTTTGTTCGGTTTATGGTTGTATAAAAAATTTCAAGTCAACCTGGTCAGGTCAAATTAGGCCAAAGGTTTAAGATCTTATTTGGTTTGCCAAAACCTTTGTTAAATGGTTTTTAAGTTTAAGGGCATGTTTGACAAACACCTTTTAAACCTATTTTTTTATAGTTTCAGTATACTCATATTTGCCAAATAAAGTCTAAATAATAATAATATTTTTGTTGTTGCTGCTGTATATGGCTAAAAATCTTAAAGTTATTTAAACATTGTTTTAAAAAAACATTTTATAGCAAGTTTGTAATATTCCAAAGGATTTTAGCCTACATTTCAAAAATACCAAAAGCAATTTATTTTATTTCTTTTATTATCTAGGATTATGAACAAGATAAGATGTATTCCTGATATTACATAAAAAAACTAAAATATTTTTTTGTTTATTTTAATATACGAGATCATGAATTTATACCTGAGACATATTTCTTATATTAAATAAAAAGATAATTTATTTTATTTTTTTAAGTTGCTGTTAGAATGGTTAGGTTTTTAACCTAATAATAAAAAGACTTTCTTATCAAGGATGACTTTTTTTAAACTTTAGATGGACCAACAGTTAGAAAAACACAATCGCGTCTTAAGAAAGAAAGATAAAAAATCTTGGATATTCAAGCTAGTGGTTTTTTCTTACTTATTTATTTTTCCCATCTTATGATTCAACATTGGTTTATTTTAAAAAATTAGGTTTTATGATTTATTTGTTTTTATTTTTATCAAGTTATCATGATCTCATAATATGACCTTTAAGTTGGACGGGTTAACTGAGATGGGTTCATGCCTTTTTGTGGCTTATAATTACTATTTTTTTTATTATTATTTTGTATGTTTTATTTTTTTTTATCCTTCAATATTTTATTAGTTAAATATTGGGTTTCAAGATTTTTCAAATTTGTTACTTATGGTTAAATGACTTAAGTCATTTAACATTGGTTTTTCATTTTAGCTCAATGATTAAGATGGATTGATATTTTTTTTTTATCTTCTATTCTTTTTTGTTTTCATCGCTTGATTTTAGTTTTTTTTTTCTTATTTGACATTGGTTTTTTTCTTTTTTTACAACGCTTGCATTGCTTGAATATCTTTTTTTTTTTCTCTCTCTTCTCAAACCACTAGCCTTGCACGTCCACAACAATAGCCTCCACTAACTAGAAACAACCAAGCTTGCCATCAGCCAACAATTCTCACTTGAAAAACCAAACCATGTAAACCAAATCATTTAAAGAAGGAAGAAACCCACATGCAATAATAAAAACATGCAGCTTTTTATCTTATTTTTATTTTTTCTTCATATTTTTAAGCCAACCACACCACTGTCATTTTTCCTCGCACCAATTCCACCAAACACCACCGACCTTGCCAAACCATTCGTCACCGGCACAACCATCACCCAACTGCGACCAACACTTAAAAGCAATAACCCCATCTCTCACTTCCTTCTCCATTGTCAATAGTTGCTAACACCTTTACAGAGAGTCACATCAACCTCCTTCATTAACACCTCCAACAACATTAGCCTCACGATCTACATGGTTTGTAAGCTTCAACAAGGTTCATGGAAGCTCAAGTCTTCACCAGTGATGCTGCTTTTATGATGAAGAAAACAAAATAAAGGTGAGGGAAATTGAAAATTCAAGTGCACCAATCTCCTTCCTTAAGTGGTTGTTGAACACACAGAAGCTTTGGAAAGCTATATCTCCCTCTTTAAGGAGCGCGAAGGAGCTCTACTAGTGTAGGAGCAAAGAAGAGGCAGGGGGGCTTCAGATTCAACAACTCACACTCCTTTAGTAGTGGCAGCGCGTGAATCCACGCGCCGCCATTGTTTTAGTGGTCATCTAGTGTTTATTTTAGTATATCCTAGACATTTTAAATGTTCCAAAAGGTCGATCTATAAACTCAAATTATTGTGGGAGTATTTTTTGGATTGAGATTGCTTTTTAGACATTATGTTGGTGCAAGAGTTATGTTTGGATTTATTTTGATTTATTTGGATTAACATGAAATTTGAATATAAGTTCGCAAAATTGATAAGATTTGTATGAATGTTTGGCGTTGTTTAATTTTGAGTTGATGAACGGTAATTTGTTTTGAATTGATATTGTGGTTAAATTAACTTTGATAAAGACATTTTATTTGCATCTTGCCAAACACGGTCTTCGTCCGGTTTTTAATAAATTCTTAATTTTTGAAAGATCATTATGCAATTAATTTTGAGTTCTCCACTCTTTTATACTTTCATGTGTATAATATTTAGAATTGTGACCTATGTGTGAGATGCTTTTTAGGTATTAAACAAATTGTTTTCCCTCCACAAAACAACAACAAAAATATTTCTTTTAAAATTACAATTTTATTTTAAATAACATATAGTCAAGTTTTTCAAAAAAAAAAATTAAAACTTATTTTGGAAAGAATATATTATTCACTTTTAATGTAAGGATAAATAACTTACAAAAAAATTAATATCCAAAATATTATAAGGGATAATGATTTATTATTACTCACCTTTAATATAATGATAAAAAAACTTGTATGAGGTTAATATCTAAAATATTACTAAAAGTAATACAACTTATTTATTCTTTCATAATATTAGGATAAAAAAACTATATGAAATTTTATCTGAAATATTATTTGAAATGACGCAATAGAAAATATTTCAATTTTACTATGAAAAAAAAATCTCAGTGATAATTAAGGACCTTTCACCGTTATAGATCAAGTCTTTGACCTAACAACCAGAGTTTGTTCATTATAGCAAACCCGCCATAATAGGTAGATAGAAACATCATCAGATTATAACAAACAAATAGAAAAGATAATATAGTTTACCTTAGTTATGAGATACTAGGGGTACTAATATATTTTATCCATGCAATTAGTCCCTTGTCTATAATCTCTAAAAGACCAACTAGAGTTTCTAGTAACCATAAATATTAGATAGCGTCTCCTTCAAACCAACCAAAAATCATCAAATACATTGTTCAAGAAGGGTCTTTGTGATGTCGCACCCTTCAAAAAGGATACAATATAGTTGATTGAGAATTAAATTTTATAATTTATTTTTTAAAAGATTATTATAGTCTCATAACCCAACTCATAAATTTAACATATTAACCAGAGTTGATCCAAATTAATTTAATATATTGTTATTTTAATATTAAAAAAAAATCATCTTAAAAATTTTATTGCGTCATACTTTTATAAATTGTTCAAGTTATTTTTAAATCTATAATATCAATATTATATTAAATTATTTTCTCAAAAATTTAAATTTTTTTTAACTTGAAAAAAAAATATTTAAAATTTTTTAAAGAAAAATTTAACCTGAAAATGCAGCATACTTAATTATATATAGTATCATTGAGTGACGGTGGTCATCTTATTAAATATCAATCACATCAGAACAATCCCATCATTCCCCCTCCTTCACCCATTAATTTTTTCTTGCATCTTCACGTTGGCTGTGGCTCCCCTCGATATCTGATCCCTCACATCCAGCCGTGCAATACGAATCATTAGATGAGATTCCATCTCCCCCACTCGCCATTATCACATATTTTATTACCTATTCCTTCTCACGATAAATTAAAAGAGCTCACCTACCTGCGATGCCCAACCTAACCTAACATAGCTGATAAGATCATTGCCCTTTTCTTTCTCCCACCGTTCATCCATCGGCCACCTTAAACTACTCTCCACGTGTCAAAATCTCACTCCCCAACCTCCCTATTTTACCATAGTTAAAATTCATCTGCTAGACACATGAAAAACCCAAAATTCCTTCCCCAAACTCTCTCGCTCTCTGCAAATCTCTAGTTTTCATACGGAGCGGAATTGAATCCCGTCCTTAATAAACGGCACGCTTGCTTCAGCATTGATAATGCCGAATAAGGCGAGTACGTTCCCGGAGGAAGTGCTAGAGCATGTGCTCTCGTTTATTACAAACGACAAAGACAGGAACGCCGTATCGGTGGTGTGCAAGTCGTGGTACGAGATAGAGCGGTGGTGTAGGAAGAGAATATTTGTTGGTAACTGTTATGCGGTGCGGCCTGATATGGTTATAAGGAGGTTTCCGGAGCTAAGATCGGTGGAGCTCAAAGGGAAGCCACACTTTGCGGACTTTAATTTGGTGCCTGACAGTTGGGGAGGTTACTTTTACCCATGGATAGCGGCATTGGCTACCGCCTATCCTTGGTTGGAAGAGATTAGGTTGAAGAGGATGGTGATTTCCGACGAGAGTTTGGAGGTTATTGCTAAGAGTTTTAAAAATTTTAAGGTTTTGGTGCTTTCGTCTTGTGAGGGTTTCTCTACGGATGGACTTTCTGCCATTGCAGCCGATTGCAGGTTTCTTACTTGCTGCTGCATTCCCTCTTTCTTTATTTGCTCCTCTTTGAGGAATCTGAACTCAAAACAAGTTTTAATTTGTCGATGTGATTTTGTTATTATCTTTCATGATTATTCGTGCACAAAACTTCACGAGTGCTGTACTACGGGTTTAGTTTCTAGCTTTGTTCTGTAGATTTGGAGCTGAGAATTTTGAAAACCTGGTGTAGTTTGTGCTGATTTGTCACTTATGGACGAGGGTGATGATAATGGCTGACTTAACAAGCAAATGATAAGTAACTTTAGTAATGAGGAAGTCATCATTTTCAATGATAAGGACAGTGATGGAGTGCTAATTTTATGCCAAATCACGCTTTTATCGTTGTAATTTAGTATATTTTTGTGTATTGTGCATTTCATCACTTGCGCAACTTGTTTACAGGAATCTGAGGGAGCTGGATTTACGAGAGAGTGAGGTGGATGATCCAAGTGGGCAGTGGTTGAACAGTTTTCCTGACTCGTTTACATCACTGGTCTCTCTTAATATTTCCTGCTTAGGGGCTGAGCTGAGTTTCTCAGCTCTGGAGCGCCTGGTTGGCCAGTGTCCTGATCTAAAGAATCTTCAGCTCAACCATGCTGTGCCCGTTGAGAGGCTTGCTAAACTTATTCGCCAAGCACCACAACTGGTTGAATTGGGCACAGGTGAGTTCTCGGCTAAGTTGCAGCCTGAAATCTTCTCAAACCTGGCTGGAGCTTTTTCTGTGTGTAAAGAACTGAGGAGTCTATCTGGGTTTTGGGATGTAAATCCAGCTTACCTTTCAGCAGTTTATCCTGTCTGTTCTGGCTTAACATCACTGAACTTGAGATATGCCAATATACAAAGCGCTGATCTCATTAAACTTGTCAGTCAATGTCCGAATCTGCAGCGTTTATGGGTAAGTTTTACATTGTAGTTTTAAGTTTCTATCATGATTTTTGTTTCTGAATGCATATTTTCTTGCTCACTTGGCAAGAGGCATAAATTTCTAGAAAGCTGGAGTTTATGGTGCGAGTTAGATGCTTGCATGCTCGGTTGCCAATTTTTGCTTTAGAAGTTTATCATATGGGACCACGTTCATGGCTGCTGCACAACCATGTTTAGATGCTGCTTTGCATCTACGTGACTCAAGTTTAGGTTGCTGTTTTTTTTTTTTTTTTCCCAGAAAAAAGAAAAAAAAATCCTTTCTATTTTTGTTCGAGCTAATAAAGGGCATCACTGCAGGTGCTGGATTACATTGAAGACGTTGGACTTGAAGCTCTTGCAGCATGTTGCAAGGACCTGACAGAGTTGAGGGTGTTTCCATCTGACCCATTCGCTGCAGAACCAAATGTATCCTTGACAGAAAGGGGCCTTGTCTCTATCTCTGAAGGCTGTCCTAAGCTTCAGTCAGTTCTGTACTTTTGCCGTCAAATGACTAATGCTGCTCTAGTTACAGTAGCAAAGAACCGTCCAAGCATGACCTGCTTCCGTCTTTGTATTATTGAACCTCAGGCTCCTGATTACCAAACACTTCAGCCTCTGGATTTGGGTTTTGGAGCCATTGTTGAAAACTACAAGGATCTCCGGCGTCTTTCCCTCTCAGGTCTACTGACTGATCGTGTGTTTGAGTACATTGGAACTTATGGAAAAAAAATAGAGATGCTATCTGTGGCATTTGCTGGCGATAGTGATCTGGGACTCCACCATGTGCTGTCTGGGTGTGAAAGGCTTTGCAAACTTGAAATTAGGGACTGTTCCTTTGGGGATAAGGCTCTTTTGGCCAATGCTGCAAAGCTGGAGACAATGCGATCCCTTTGGATGTCTTCTTGCTCAGTGAGTTTTGGAGCATGTAAGCTGCTAGGTCAGAAGATGCCTAGGCTCAATGTTGAAGTTATTGATGAGAGGGGACCTCCAGAATCGAGGCTGGAAAGCTGCCCTGTTGAGAAGCTTTACATATACAGAACCATTGCAGGACCTAGGCTTGATATGCCTGGATTTGTTTGGACTATGGATGCTGATTCTGTGTCAAGGTTTTCTTGACAGGTCTTCATACTTCATTACAGATCAAGACCCCTGCCTGTAGTGAATGGATACTGCAGGTACATGCTCTGAATGCTACTCATTGTTTGAAAGGTACACTGAGCCTCAAGAGCTCATTGCCGGATTATTTTATGGTTGACTGAGCTATTGGATGCCTCATAAAGGTTAATAAAGATATGATTATTTTGTGATTATTTTAGTATATCACGTATCAATCAAATGTGTTAAAATGGGATGGTGATCGTGTATAATTTTTGCATCTTGATGCATTTATTACCTTTTGGGACTCATTTGTGTCATTGTTCTACTGCCCTAGTAATGAAGTCTAATATTCTCAAACACAGTGAGGACTTGCAGAGTTGATGCATTCAAATTTTCTTGGGCATCCGCCTCCTGGATTCTCTTTCCATTTTTTCTCCACCTTATCCTCAACTTTATAGTTTTTAGGGTTTCAGTTGGTATCAAAACTCGGATCTCATCTGCCTGTTGATTGGGAAATATTTATCTCATCTGTGATGATTGCTTGGTTTCAGCAATTTAGTGTTCTGTTTGCCAAGTATCCTAATTGTTTCTATTGTTTTAATTTAAAAGTGTCCGAAACTGACAACATGGGTGCAAATTGGAGTGTTGTTATTATATTATTATTCTGAAGCTTTTCTCAACTTTCTTTTGAGAAGATCGCATTTTGGTAAGAAAAGACTCGTTGAGTCATAATTGTGAGATTAGTTTGGAAAACATAATTAGTAACGCGTGCAGCTTACTTACTCTGTTCGTGGTTGTTAAGAAATAATCCTAAGAAAATATTATGATCAATTCACAACGAGTTTTGGCAAAAATTGGTTTAACACAAGTTCATTCATGGATAGGTTTTGTGTTTTTCTATCCTATATCAAACATTCGAATCTCATACATAACAGCTACTTTTCTCTAAATAAAAAGAAAATTACCACTCTCTCCTTTTCGCATTCCCTTTTGTTTCAACTCTCCCCGTCTTTGGTTGGTGGTGTTAGGCCTTCGGTAGTTAGGATGCAAAGTTGTCAATTATGTTATGCTTTCTTTTTCTTACTGAAACCATAAATTTCAATTCCAGAGCATTTCAATTGGGGTCATAATTTTTGGTTTGGTTTTTAAATAAAAAATAATTAAATTAAATTTTTTAAAAAATTAAAACTAAAATCAAATTAAAATTAGTTCTAACCGATCAATTTAGTTCCGTTCGATTAATTTATTTTGTTTTTTTGAATTTTTTAATGATTTTTAACTGTAAGTACTTTGAATTAACTGATAATTAAATATATAAATTTTGTTTTTAAATTACTTGAATTTTTGAAGGTCTCATCAATTAAATATATTCATTGTAATAAAATTAAAAAAAATAAAAATGACTCCATTGGTATTTATATAATTAAGTGTTTATCAATGTTGAATGGTGGAGACAAAGCCCACCATTTATGGTCAAGAAGAAGGCACAATTATTGAACAAGAAAGGCAGCACGTGCACCATTTACAAAGGTCAAGGTTAGCTGCAACTTTTAGTGTCTAAGTTTGACAATGAAGGCAAACAGTTTGCCTGGAAAAGAAGGGCCATTTGAAGCCTATAAAAGGTTGTGTTAAGAGCAGAATCATGAGCAACAATAGTAGTGCAAAAAAAAGAAGGAATGAGAGAGCCAAGCTAAAACAAGAGTAGCAGCAATTGTGTAGCCTATCAAAATGAGAGATAGAAAAAGAGGGAGAAAGAGAGAGAAGTGAGGCAATTCCAAGAGAATATAGGTATGAGGTTTGTCCTCCATTGTTATAAATTGTAGTTTTCTTTTGTCTAATAACATTGGTTGCTACGTGGAAGTAGACAAGTTATTAAACCTTTTTGTACATTAATAGTCCTAGCACTCACTTTATTTTTATATATCTAATTAAATCTTTTTGTAAGAATAAAAAAAATTATATTTCATTAATACCAAAGTGGTACAAATATACAATCATGAAATATACAACTATATTTTATTCAACTATAGTCATATTACAATCATGAAAATTGAAATTTGAATGATAATAATAATATCTATTGTAGAAAAGGTTAAACTGGAAAATTTGAATTCTAGAAAAATTATATTTATTGTCTAATTTTACACTATTGAGAATAACTTTCAATCTAATCGTTGAATCAAACTGAAATTATACTAAAAATTTCAAGACATATTTTTCTACATTATATTAACATTTTAGATCAATCAAAGTTCGAAAAGGTCTGGTAATACAGGTTAGTAAATATAACACAAATTTTGTTATTCTTTCCTTTGACTTGTGGATTTTTTTTTTAAAGAAATTTTTTTTTCTAATAATATAAGGATATTCAAAAGCTTATTTTTGAAAGTTTCCTATTTCTACAGGAATCTTTAATGACCAACAACATAGTTTTCAAGTGTAGTAATTATTTCTTAATATTCTAAAATCATTTTCTTAAAAGAATTCTTTATTTATCTTATCTACACAGGAACAGAGGGTTAAAGTATTTAATGACAGGGTGTTTTTAGGATGAATTATTTATTTGTATTACTCTTAATTATTTTAAATTTTTACTTGTTTTTTTTATTTGGATATTTACATTTAGTTTAGAACTTGTGTTTAAGTTTGAGTTTGTTTTGGCCTGAAACCAATGTTTAAAGACTGTTTTAGGCATTAGATTTGTCTTAGTTAATTCTTAGCTTAGACCCATTGGTTTGCAACCCAATAACGGTCTACTAAGGTTTTTTTAGGACTATATATTGTTTTTTTTGCTGTAAAATTCACCACCCATGATGTTTTGAATAACTTGTGTTTTGCATGATGCAATAATTTTTTTCTTTGTTGGAACAAAGATCAACAATTGACTTATTAATGTATAATTGATCTTGTGACATCATTACATTCTTTGGGTTTTTATTTCGCTATAAACAACAGGTCCAAGCTCTTTTCCAACATCTTTGGTTCTTAGGTACAAGGTTATTTCTAGATAAAAGTTTCTATCCAAACTTGAATTTCAACTTTCTTGGGTTGATTGTCTATTTCATTGTGGGTTTCAAGATTGCTATCATAGGAGTTCATATTAGTTGGTATTAGAGTAAGGCTCTAAAATCAGGTTATATCTTTTTATTTTTTAGTTTCTGTGTTAATTCATTATTGTCGTAATTCCATCTAGACTTACAGTATAGTATATAAAAAAGTAGATTATTTGTGATCTAGTTGTTTACAATTTAAAAAAAGATCAAAATCACAAAAACAAGTTCAATATGTCTTTTCAAAGCCAGTCAACATCCAAGCACGATGATTATTCAAGGTCGAACCCTTTTGAGTAAAGGGGGAATGATGCGAATCAACAAGCATTTCGAAAGGATCTATTATATGTTCCGGTTAGGCCTATTACAATGTCAAGAACTAAAAACGTTTAAGAGACATTCATGGGTTAATTCAAGATATCTGGGTCTTATTTACTACAAGACTTGCAAGTTCAACTTATTTTTCTCCTTACATGCGAATTGAGTGTATTTTTCTAATGTGCAGTTTTATGTTAATGAGAATAATTTTCGATCCAATTGTTGGATTGGACTAAAATTTAACTAAAAGATTCTAGAGGCCTTGTTTTATATTGGGTTAAAATTTTAGATCAATTGACCATTAGAAAGGTCTTGTGATAAGGTCTAAAACCATTGTGCGAGATTTGTATTAGTTTCTTAGTTGATTTAGTATTTTTTTTCCTATTTATTTAGATTTGTTTTTTATTTTTCCAGTATTTTTTAAGATGTTTTTATTTATTATAAATAGGGTTATTTAACTTGTATTTTAATATTTTTTTTTTTTAAAAAGAGATGGATTTCTTTATTCAAAAATAAAACTTTTGTGAGATAGTTTGCTCCTACTCTTTTATCATAGAACTTTTTCAAAAACTTATCAAAAATTAATTGTCTTTGTAGCGTTCATCTTAACTTATCAAAGAATTAACTATGTTCCGTTGTGTCTTCTATACATCTAGTTCACATCTTGATTATAGACATTGGGTGGGGGTTGGTTGCTTATAGTCTTGGTGCCTCGGTATAAGTTATCATTGTGTTAAGCTTGATTCCAAACTTGATTTTAGCTTTCATAGGAAGCGTCTTACTTGGTTATGAGATTCTAGATTTCTGTATCTAAGAGGTTCACATTAGATACAAGTTAAATCTTGATGTTTGAAAAAGATATTCCCACCTAATATAAAAATTATGACATACAAAATGTTGTTTAATGAGTGATTCAAAGAAATATATTTCCAACGCATTCATGTCTATTTTGTAATTCTTGGTTTCTTCTCAGAATGATGTTAATATTGTTGTAAATTGTAGTTCTCCTATCTAAAAACACTGGTTGCTTCGTGGACATAAATAAGTTACTAAACTTTTTTGTATATCAATTGTCCTAACACTTAAACTATTTTGGAAGAATAAAAAATTTATTTCATTAATACTAAAAGTGATACAAATATACAACTATAATCATATTACAATCATGAAAAAAAAAATAATGATACAAATTGAATCTTGATGTTTGAAAAAGATATTCCCAACTAATATAAAAATTATGAAATAGAAAATGTTGTTTATGAAGTGTTTGTTTTTATGGTTTGATATACTTTATAAAATGTTTTTAAAATTATTTTTATTTTAAAAATATTAAATTAATGATTTTTAGATGCTTTTGATAATTTTGATGAATTAATATAAAAAAATCAAAAAATATATTTTAATATATTTTTAATTAAAAAACACTTTACACCACATTATCAAATTATATAAAAAGCTAAAACATGGAGAAATCACTGTTCATCAAGATTTATTGCACTGTGGATTGTAATAGTGCTAAAAACAGGCACTGTTTACAAAGACTCATTGCATTATAGATTGCATAATTTGTAAGGGCATTGTGTGCTGCAGCCCTAGGCACAGACACTTGGCGCAAGGATAGTCCATTGTGTGCTGCAGCCTCAGGCTCATGACAGCAAAGGACCCACCCCCAAACCTGGTGCTTGGGTGGCTCTAATGCTCGGGGGCAGACCCGAGCACCACCTGATGCTTGGGTCATGGCAGAAGGCTAATTGGTTGTGCCTGAACGCCATCTGGTACAGGGGCACAACCGAGCGCCACCTGGCGCTTGGATCATGGCAAAAGGCTCGATTGGCTTCGCCCGAGCACCACTTGGCACATAGGTGTGTTATAATTATTATTATTATTATTATTATAATTTATATTATTAATAAAATAATTAATAAATTTGAAAAAAAATATTATTTGTGTTATAATTATTTTTATTTTTATTATGATTTAAAGTATTAATATTAAAAATAGTATTATTTATGTTATAATTATTTTTATTTTTAGTATGGTTAAAAGTCGGGGGGAGTCTACGCCCAACCCCAAGTGGGGCTGGACACAGCCATGCCCACACCCAAGTTGGGGCTGGCCGCGTGACACGACCAAAAGATTGATGTCTTTTCCCAAGTGTAGAAGTGTCAAAGTAATAAATAACCCAGTAAGACCGGAGTCGAACCATATGGAGGTTAATTGTATAAATTATAAATAATAATAATACAACAACAATAATAACAACAATAGTAACAATAATAGTAATAGTAATAGTAATAATAATAGTAGTAATAGTAATATAATAATAATAATAATGATGATGATGATGATGATGATGATAAAGAAGAAGAAGAGGAAGAAGTTGATGAGAATTTTAAGATGAAAGATAAGTGTGAGAATTAAATAATGATAAAAACAAGTGTCAAGGTTAGAGGATCCACTAATGGTATTTCAAACAAGTATAATATAAACTCTTATTACTCAACTGGAAACCACACACAAAGGAGGTTCCAATCGGATGATTTGTCATTAATAGGTCATTATAAATTATTAACATGATATATTAACTATCTTATTTACGTAACACTAAACTTTTAAAAATTATCAGGAATTTATGATGCTAACTTATGTTAACAACAAATCAAGTTCCTTTCATAGCACAAGTGTAGGTAATACCATACGGTTGAGCTATGAGAGTGCCAAACATTTGTTGTACCAAGTGTTATATAACACAAATCTAGATTAACCATTTAACAAGCAAGGTATTAAGAATTAGTAAGATAAAAAGATAAGACATGTTAATATTAAACATTAAGGTCCATGTTGAGTTTACACCATACTTATTCTTACACCATTAGTGTAACCTTTTCACCTTAACATAATTAACTTAGCTAAACATAATGAAGAAGAGAAACATAAATAAACAAAAGAAAAACATAAATAAAATACAAGTTAACTAAGTAAAGGAGAGGAAATGAAAATCATAAACAAGATATTAATGAAAGCAAAACTTAAAAATTACAAAAAAAATATAAAGAGAGAGAGCAAGAGCAAGCTCTTGATCTGAACAATCCAGCCCCCAAATACATGGCAAATGCCTCATTTTATAGGCCAAAATTCAGAATTATTGATTTGATGACTAATTGTTGAGTGGGTGGCCAACTCTTGACTTGATGAAAATCCTTATCTTCTTGTCTGAATAAAACAAAATTGCTAGCATCAGAACTAGGTCCACCTATACTTATAAAAGTTGTAGGAAATTATCTTAGATTTCCATGAAAAAAAAAATGAAGGTCATTTGGACTTCTAGAACTCGAGATACGGGCTGAAAACTGAATAGTATCTAGGCTGCAGAATAGATTCGGACTTCTCCGTTGTTGTTATAATTTGGACTTGAAAACGGCCTTCTTAGATCTTGGTGTCCACATGAAAGTTGTAGGCCTATGTCTTACTGAATTTGTGAAAACATTTGAGATTATTTGGACATCTAGAACTCGAGATATGACCCAAGTACCGAACAGTGTTCCAGTTTGGATTGCATCAACATCTCTTTTCTAAGTTTGACCATCTCTTTGTCCTTTCAATTTCAATACTTGAACTCATCAATCAATCCTTTCATTTATGTGATAGACTTGCATTTAAGATGAACATTTACCATAAATTAAAGGTATCTTATATTATTAGGTATGTTATTATAAAACATGCTTTAGTTAACGAGTTATTGATACTTCAAGTGCAAAATAATGATATAAAACCTTGATAAATTGCACTTTTAAGTACTAATCACACCCCCAACCAGCTTATAACTAGTTTCTAGTAATTAAAGCGTTAAAATAGAAAAACAATTTGCAAATTCCATAAAATAAAGCATTCATCATTCAACTTTGATTAATCTATCCAGATAAACAAACTCTCATTAAATTTATATATCTGCTCAATATCTCTTAAACAAGGCATTAATAAACCTTTCTATTGTGCTCAAAATATCAACATATAGTTATGGAGCTTTACTTAGAAGAAAATAAAATTTTTGTTCTAATGTTTAAGGTTAACTTCCTTGGGTTAGGATTATTATCTTTTTTTTTTTTTTAAATATATATATACATATAACTTAAAACACAATGCATCTATAACCCATGTAATGAGCTTTCGGCTAATGACTCCCAGACCAGTTGGTTTTAGGGCATTAGGTGTTGAGACACCCCTATGAGCTTAGTAACTTGGGTTGTAGATACTGATATATAGATAGTGCAATGTTTGATTCCCTTATGCTTTTCTTCTCAACCTATGTAACAAGCGTTGGGCCAATAGCTCCCAAGTCAGATGACTTTAGGGTATTAAGTGTTAAAACATCCTTTTGGGCTTAATTGCTTAGGTTAGGGAGGCTACGAAACCAAACTTATCTATACTTTTATTATCATTATTTTTTTTTTTTTTTGCAAATTATATACTATCCATTTCTTTTAGTTGTTACCTTTAACAAAAGAACATAAATAATATAATAATCCAATGTACAACCTATAATCATATGTTAAAGTGTGTGTGTGAAAATGAAGATTTAAGAATACTTGTTAAATGAGCATATGAGCAGAATCAAGTGATAACAATACGAGAGTTTGTAAACCTGAATATTTCAAGAAGTATTCTAATAGATCTTGTTAAGAATGTCTACTAAGACGCGTCTCAAGAGTCACTTTAACAAAAGAACTCCTTTTACTTTGTCATCCTAGTAACAACAGTTTTGCAAATAGTTTATGAAATAGAAAACACAGTTTTTTTTTTTAATATATCAACTATTACCCTTTCCCCCCAACCAAAATGAGACATTGTCCTCAATGTTCTAAGGTAGAAAGATAGAGTATATAAGACATCACCTGAAATAGCGAACACTAACAAACCTGAAACACACTTAAACAAATATAAGAAACAACAAAACATAATAATAAAAACAAAAGACACAAAGTTTTTACAAACTAAGGCTCAAATCCAATTTAAGCTTTTTACGGCTTTTCTTAGTTGATCAATTTATGTGACTCATGGAGGGATCAATTACAGGGATAAAAGATTGTAGTTGGTCAATCAATTGTTCAGCAGTAGCAGTAGAGATTATGATTTATCGTGCCGAAAATGTTAGAAATTCCTATTCCACAGCATGATCAAGAAAAGACAACAACTTATCATAAAAACCATTAACATTTAACAGACCTATGTGTTTATGGTGAATGTGCAGTTGGGTCCAAGAGGAAATATGAAAGATCTCTTCCAATATGCCCAGACCACCTGGTACGGCAATGAAGGCGTCAACATGGTTAAACATGGCATTCAGTCAATCAGACATTGTGGGGACTTGTAGTTCCTCTTTAATTGTTTTTTCAATGATGTCCCCTTGTGTTAAAGCTTTGGGGACAACTCCCAAAACTTGACTACCTCCTAAAAATGCAGCTTTTGACACTCCCCCCCATTAACCCAAGGCTGCCCCCTCAATACACTAAATGAATCTTTCGCTCAGCTAGTACCTGACTAAGATGATTTGCTAATTCTAAAAACTCTTTTTTTTTCCCCAAGACTGGATCCACCAAAAACACAAATATTGTTTATGTGATGACTTGAGAAACCTGCCATTTCTACACACTTCTATATTTGATGAATGTATGGGTTGAATAGAAATGAAGGGAAGGAAGAGAAGAATTTATAGATGAGAAATTGAAAATGCAATCATACCACCTATATATAGGCCACCTGTAGTCTCTCTCTCTCTCTCTCTCTTTATTTATTTATTTTGAAAAAATATGTGCATGTACAGGTAGTTGTGATTATGGCTCACATCTTTCCTTGGTTTTACATCCAAGAACGGCTTAAACGCCCTCTATACCTCTATTGCACGATGCACATCTCCACTAGGATGCGTCTCAAAAGTCAATAGAAGATTATCTAAAGACCCCTTACTCAGGCCATCCTTAATGAATTGTATTTTATCTTCACGGTTTACAGATACCATTCCTAAAGAACGACATGTTGCATTACAAGTCCATCTAGCACATCTGTGACAGACTTTTAGTCGTTTTGCACGACGTTTCTTTGCAAAAGTGCTTTTACCTGTTCCAGGCATGTTTGTAATGAAAGAATTGGAGGACTCACCTGATAATCAAACCTTTTCTTCAATCAACCAATGAATATCTTCAGGAATTTCATGGTTTATTAACAACCTCAATCTTGCATATCTAGCATGGTAAATTTTTGTAATCGCATTCTAAGGCAAAACGGGAAAATACTTTTTCAATTTTTCAAGATTGGTGTCCATTTTCAAATGAGAATTGAAGGAGAGATTCAAAGAAAGGAGAAAGAGTAAAGAATTTGCCAAATATATACACAGATATCAGTTATCATGGGAAACAGAAAGAACCGACTTAAGAGTCACGGAATACCATTATCTGCCATTTGACCGAGGTAAGAGAGACTAGCAAAACAAAAGTCACACAAAAACAATGTGAGGAAAAAAATCAATCTTTATATACAGGATCACCCAATTCAATAGCGTCATTTTCAATTAAAAAATTGCTAAAGTAAACTTTCAAATGATGTCCATTTACCTTGAAAACATTGACATTCTTTGGATTCTTGATATCACAGGCCCCATATGGATACACATGTTTCACAATAAAATGACCGCTCCATCTTGATCTTAGTTTTTCAGGAAATAAATTGAGTCGAGAATTATAAAGCAAGACTTTTTGACCAACATTATATGTTTTTCTCAGTATTTTCTTATTATGAAACTCTTTGATTCTTGCTTTATGAATTCTTGAATTGTCATATGCATCATTTCTTATTTCCTCAAGCTCATTTATTTGCAATTTTCACAGCTGACTAGCATCATCAAGATTTGAATTGAAAGTTTTAATAGCCCAATAAGCTTTATGTTCAATTTTCACAGGCAAGTGATAAGGTTTTTCATAGACTAGTCTATAAGGTGACATACCCAATGATGTTTTATAAACAGTTTGATAAGCCCAAAGTGCATCATTAAGTCTTAAAGACCAATCTTTTTAATTAGGGTTCACTGTTTTCTCTAAGATCTGTTTGATCTCTCTATTAGCAAGTTCTACCTGTCCACTCGTTTAAGGGTGATAAGGGGTGGCAACTTTGTGTGTGATTCCATATTTCTTCATTAAAGATTCAAATGGTTTGTTGTAGAAATGTGTTCCACCATCACTTATCATGGCTCGAAGGATTCCAAATCGACTTAAAATGTTTTATTTCAAATACTTTATCACTATTTTGTGATCATTGTTTCGACTTGAAATTACCTCTATCCATTTTGAAACATAATCTACTGCGACTAATATGTACAAGAAACCATATGATGGAGGAAATGGACCCATGAAATCTATACCCTAACAGTCAAAGATTTCAATGACAAGAATATGATTTAAAGGCATCATGTGAAAGTAGATGGACCCAGTTCTGATGCTAGCAATTTTGTTTATTCAGACAAGAAGATAAGGATTTTTACCAAGTCAAGAGTTCATGGGTCCATCTATACTTATGAAAGTTGTAGGAAATTGTCTTAGCTTTCCAGAAAAAAAAAAATTTGAGACTTCTCTGTTGTTATTATAATTTGGACTTGAAAATAGCCTTCTTAGATCTTGGTGTCCACATGAAAGTTGTAGGTCTATGTCTTACTGAATCTGTATAAAAATTTGAGATCATATGGACATCTAGAACTCGAGATATGACCCAATTACTGAATAGTGTTCCAGTTTGGATTGCACCAACATCTCTTTTCAAAGTTTGGCCCTCTCTTTGTCCTTTTAATTTCAATACTTGAACTCATCAATCAATCCTTTTATTTATGTGATAGGCCTGTATTTAAGATGAACATTTATCATAAATTAAAGGTATCTTATATTATTAGGTACGTTATTATAAAACATGCTTTAATTAAGGAGTTATTGATACTTCAAGTTCAAAATAATAATATAAAACCTTGATAAAATGCACTTTTAAGTACTAATTAATGCGTTCATGCCCAACCCCAAGGTGGGCTGGATGCTTCCATGCCCAACTTGGGCTATGTCCGAGCACCAGCTGGTGTTGGGGCACAATCGAGCGCCACCTGACACTTGGGAGGCTCCAATGAGAAAGGTAGACCCTAGCGTTACCTGGCGCATAGGTGTGTTATAAATATTATTATTTTTATTATAATTTATACTATTAATAAAATAATTAATAAATTAGAAAAAAAATATTATTTATGTTATAATTATTTTTATTTTTGTTATGGTTAAAAGTATTAATATTACAAATAGTATTATTTGTGTTATAATTATTTTTATTTTTATTATGATTAAAAGTATTAATACTAAAATTAATATTGTTTTTTTTTAATTATGATTAAAAATATTAATATTAAAAATAGTATTATTTGTCTAAGCGCGTCCATGTCCAACCCGACATTAGGCTTGGAGACATACACGCCCATCCCAAGTGGGGCTGGATGCAGTCTCACCCACACCCAAATTGGGCTTGGACGTGTCTACGCTCAATCCAAGATGCATCTCAACGCGTCCACGCTCAACCCCAAGATGAACATCCACGCCCAGCTTGGGCTATGTCCAAGTGCCACCTGGCGCTGGGGCACAACCAAGCGCCACCTGGCACTTGGGTCATGGCAAAATGCCCGATTGGCTTCACCCAAGAGCCATCTGGTGCTAGGGCACACTCGAGCGCCACCTGGCGCTTGTGAGGCTCCAATGCAAAGGGCAGACCCTAGCGCCACCTGGCGCATGGATGTGTTATAAATATTATTATTTTTATTATAATTTATATTATTAATAAAATAATTAATAAATTTGAAAAACAAATATTATTACTACTAAAAAAATATTATTTGTGTTATAATTATTATTATTTTTATTATGGTTAAAAGTATTAATATTACAAATAGTATTATTTTAGTTATAATTATTTTTTTTATTATTAAAAGTATTAATATTAAAAATAGTGTATTTTTTTATTAGAATTTATATTATTAATAAAATAATTAATAAATTTGAAAAATTGATATTATTACTATTAAAAAATATTATTTGTGTTATAATTATTTTGATTTTTATTATGATTAAAATTATTAATATTAAAAATAGTATTATTTGAGCTATAATTATTTTTACTTTTATTATAATTAAAAGTCTGGGTGTGTCCACGCCCAACTCCAAGGTGGGCTGGAGTTGGGCGTTTAGGCTCACACCTAAGTTGGGGTTGGATGTGTCCACGCCCAAACCAAAGGTGGGCGTGGACGCGTCCACACCCAACCCCAAGGTACGCGTGGAGGCGTCCACGCCTAGCTTGAGGATGCGGTGGACACATGCACACCCACCTCCAAAGTGGGCTGGATGTGTCCACTTCCACACCCAATTTAGGTCTATATGCGTCCACGCTCACCTACATGTGTTAATTTAATAATGTGTATTAGAGATATTATTTTTTCTCTTATAATTTAAAGGTTTTTTTTCTTTCCAAAATTATCTTTGTCGATTTTTTTTAATATTAAGTTAGTATAGAATTTAACTTTATAATTTTTTTTCTTTTTATTAACAGAAAAGCAAAATCATGTGGGGAAACACTATATCATTCCTCACAAAACACTGTAGATTGCTATAAATTATTTTATTCAATCTCTAAGTTTTTGATTTCCAACATATTTTTTTTTTCATCATAAAATATTGACTCAATCATACTTTTAGTTTCTGTAATTTATCTAATACTGGTTCATAATTATAACACTATTAAATATATTTATTTTATAAACACGTAATAGCGCGCGGATATGCCATCCCATACATACTATAATAGCTCAATGTTATCTTCGTGGTTTTATAAGCCATTATCTCCCATCTCAAGCTAATAAGCCATCATTGTGGTTCGGGTTCTTTATAGTTCGCACACATATATATGTGCAAATATTATATTAATATTATCATTGAATTTTCAATTAATTAAAAAAAATCTGTCTCGTGAGTTAATTTGAAGCAGTGAATTGGGTTAACTCGAATATGAGACCAATCGATCCCATGATTTATTAAAAGCTTAAAAAAAAAAAGACTGGATTTTGCAACATCTGGTCCATTTTATATTTTAAACCAAGCATTTGAATGATTCAGCTTGAAAAATACGCTGGGGTGGTTACAGTTTGGATTGCTGGACTCTAATGGCCATCCTTCGAATTTTCTTGGAGATATCTAACATTAAATAAAGGCAGCTTCTGTCAACATTTTATACGCGCGTCGACTTGACTTTGATAGTAAAAAAAACAAACCGCGACCAATACTTTTCAATTATCATGACATAGAAAAAGAAAAGGAAAGGAATAGCCACCGTGTATATTTCTTGCATCTGGGTTTCTTTCTATCTGCGTAGAGAATATAGGATTCAGGATTGTGTCCACACTGTCGAGCATGGGGAAAGTTGTTTGCACTGAATTGCATGCAGACCATGGCCTTGATTTCGATTTCATGGGACTTGTCATGGCACTGGTCATTGCTCTTGCCCTTATGGCCATTTGTATTCAACCTCCTCGGCGAACTTTGGTGTTGCATCGCATCGCTTGAAAAGGTTCTCTTTGAATCTTTGGCCAGGTTCCTCGTAGTCTGAGTCTTCTTCGATTCTTTTTTGGCGTGAGTTCGTCATCTGGATCTTGCTTTCACGGGGAGGGCTGAAGATTTTGGATCAACGTATCTGGTTAGTTTAGTTATACTGTAATTTGTAATCAAAGATGTCATAGATGTTGGATTCTAGTGCCGGTACATGGCTAAATAATGCCTAATATACTCTAGTTTTCTACAATTTCACTCTTTCTTTGAGATAAGACCACGATGAATCATGGGAATTCTGACACTATTTTTGCTTTGAGATTCGATCATAAGAATCTAAATTTCTTTCCAGTTTTAGTTATGATGGAAACTATCTGGTAATATTTTTATTGTAACATGTGAACTTTATTGTAAAATAGTAGCACAATCTTATTAACATGCCTCCAGTATGAACATCAAAATTGTTTTTCATTACACTATCAAAGCTCTTTCAACAATCCAAAATACAACATCTCAAGCAATAACACCAATTACTCAGAAACTTAACCGGTTATTTACTCAAGTGAGCAAGGCTGGTACAAGTGGCCATGGAAAAACTGGAATACATGTCGGTTCTAAACTATAAATCTTTGTTAATTGATTTTCCAATGGAACCTTGAACTGTCTGCGAGAGATGCTCAATCCAGTACTTCAAAACAAGCTGACCATGACAAGTATTCTTGAACGTCTTCTTCCTCGCAGCATTTCTACAGGATTCAGCATTCTCTCTTTCTTCCTTCTTTGCTTTAGAATCAGCTCTCTTTCAATCCTTGCCTTCTCTTCCTCTTCACACCATTTCTCATAAATTCTTTCAAAGTATTCTTGCCCCTCTCGTTCTTTTTTATCATCTTACTGCCTTATCCATTTTCTATCTCAGCCTGAAACAGCGATTGAAACTGTAAATGTCTAGTTCAAATTCAACATTCATGTTAATCTTGAATGCAAATCTACAACAAAAACTTGACAGAAAAATTTCAATTTCCAGAACCCGTTTGGGTTGCATTTCTAATCAACAAAGACTTATTTCTCATCAAATCACGCAAGGCCAAAAGAAGCTTATAATGTAAAAATCTCAATTTTCAATATAGGACACGAGCCCAGATTGCAGCTCTATAATCATGTGGCGATATTATATGAAAAACACAGTTTCAAAGATGAAATACTCTTCAACAGATTTTGCAAGAATTGTATTCATCTAAACAAACAATATAATTGCAGAGTGCTAAGCAAACAAACGAAATTCTCACACCCCTGAGGATCTTACAGCTGAGGAAAGCTCATATGGCTGATTTTGCTGCTTCAGCTTCTTCTTAAACTTGCTCACGTACTTAGCATTCTCATAAAACTCCCTTCGCTTCTCTAATGCAAAACAGAGAAAAAATAATGTAAAAAAAAGAAGCAAATCCTCTCATATTTCATAAAAAAAAATTCAAAAATCATGAGCTACCCCATTACCAAGTATACGTTCAACATCTTCAAATTCTCTCAGTTATCACTGAATGAGAAAAAATATATATATAAAAAAAAATCAAGCAAACCCACTAAAGCTGGGAGCTTAATCAACCATTTTCAATAAGAATACAGAACAAAACACACCCGTTTAATTTAAATAAAAAAATTTATTAACATACTTACTTATAATGGCAGGATTGGAGGAGGAGGTATTGGATTTGGCATTAATGAAAGCTTCAAGAGAAAGACCGGCGGCTCCTCCTAATTTGCTGTTCCACTTTACTTTAGACTGTCGCTTTGTCGTTCTAAATTTTCCAATTTAAGGGTATATATATATATATATATATATATTAAAAGATAAAAAAATTTAAAAAAAAATGAGGATAAAAATTAACATAAAAAAATAAAATAAAAATGTTGTAATTAAAAAGTGAAATTGAAAAGAATAATAAACTTTACAAAAGAGCTAAAAAAATAAAAATTAAAACAATAAGGAATAAATTAGAAAATATAATGCCATCAATTTGAATTGAAGAATAAAATAAAAAATCACTAAAATGTTTATAAAAGGACCAATGATAAAAATTAAAAATTCATAGAATGAGGACCACATTGAAGAATATAATATTTGATAAATTGGGATTGAGGAATAAAATTGAAAACAAATTAAACTCTTACAAAAGAACCAAAATCAAAACTGAGAAATCAAAAGAATAAGAGCTGAAGTTGAAATGTTAACCCCTAAAAGGAGCAAGCTGTAATTTTTAGGGGAGGAGAGAGAAGGAAAGAAAAAGGTCAACCGATGTCAAACTGGACCATCAATGAAGACGTGCACTGCAGCAACAGGAAGATGATACAACGTTTCTTCTAACGACACAACAGAAGGGTATTTTTGGATGTCAGGAGGCATTACACGCACTGTTTAAAAGCTGTGAACGCCTATCACGCCCTTCCAGGTCTCGTACACACACACCAACTTTTTTATTATTATTTAGCCAAACTCAGAAATGCCCCTATGCTGACTCTATAATTACAAAAAAAAAAAAAAAACTATTGTGTATAGCCAAAAACACTCCATGACCTTAGATTTAATTTTTTAAGGGTATTTTCTGTAAACCCCAAGAAAAAAAAAATATATAGGAATTCAGAAATTTTTGAATATGAATTTTCTGATGAAATAATTCGAGATATTATAATGAACCCGGTACTGTTGAGGGTTGGATTTAATTGGAGATAATAATAATAATAATAATAATAATAATACACTTAAGGGAAAAAGGGGGCCTAAATGCAAATAAGTGAAAATATAGAGTATAAACACTCTCTCCTCACCAAAAACAAAATCGGGAGGAACCCTAAGGAGAGAGAATATGGAGTTTTACACCCATTCTTGAGTAATCAAGAGAGAAACACTAACATTTCGAGAGCCCATCCAAGATTTAGAGCTTATAGATGGGATAAACACTTGAGAGCAAGGGATTACCAAGGAATTGAACAAGAAGAAAGGAAAGGAGGGAGTTGAAAATCTTCAACTGGTTAAAGATCAAGATCTTAATTTGTACCGGGTAAAGTATTCTAAACATGATTTAAGAATATATATATATATATATATATCATTTTTTTTCGATAAAGAAATGATGCTTTGATATTGAATCATAGGTTAGGGTTCTTAGACATAAATTGGGGAAAAGGTATTTATTGTTGAGATTAAGTTAATTTATGTGTATGATATGTAGTTTATGAAAGTATTGTGTGAAGGGAAGGGGGAGACAACTCTGGACAGACTTGTCTCCTGACTTTCGGTGAGATTTTGAATGGAGGGATGAGGGAATTAGGATTGGATTCCTCATAAAAATTATAGATTTGAATGTTAGCTAACCAAGGAAACTGGTCTTACTCAATTTGGAGATGTAGAACTCCAGTTATGGGTTACCAACAAAAACTAAGTCGTGACTGATTATGTAGGGTAGCAGGACTGATTTGTTGATGAGCAATTTTGACCATCTTAGAGGCAGAACTGGGTTCTCCTTCCTCAGAGAACTGGTAGCCTCGTGTCTTAGCTTTCTAACAAGATAAATCCCACTTAAAATGGAGTTTTAGAACCTTAGATATAGTTAAAAACCTTATGAGTGTTAGACAGTGACAATTGAAAATTGGACAGTGACAGTTCAAAGTAGACAGTGACAATTGGAAATTGGACAGTGACAGTTGGAAATTGGATAGTGACAGTTCAAAGTGAGACAGTGACAATTGAAAATTAAACATTTACAGTTCAAAGTTAGACAATGACAATTGGAAATTGGACAGTGATAGTTAAAAAACTAGACAGTGACAGTTGGAAATTAGACAGTGACAACTAGAAATTGGACAGTGACAGTTCAAAACTAGACAGTGACAATTGAAAATTGGACAGTGACAGTTCAAAAACTAGACAGTGACAATTGGAAATTGGACAGTGATAGTTCAAAACTAGACAGTGACAGTTGGAAATTGAATAGTGACAGTTCAAAGTTAGATAGTGACAGTTGGAAATTGAACAGTGACAGTTCAAAACTAGACAGTGACAGTTGGAAATAGGACAGTGACAGTTCAAAACTAGACAGTAACAGTTGGAAATTGGACAGTAACAATAGACTTTCACGTGAATACTATAAATAAGAATATAAAAGAATTGAGTCATATGAACGCTTACACATTGAGATACTAACTCTGAAAATATATATGAAATATGTATGTATGTTATTATGAGGAAATGAACATGCATAGAAAGTAACACATGAGTAATGGATGAATATGAATTCTCTATAATATCGGCTTGAAGGAATCATAACAAAAAGAAAACTTCCTTATGATTCAGGAGGAGCAACCAGGATTGGATCTTCTGTTAGGGGAGGTCGCGAGACAAGCGAAGCAGGCGCGTGATTTTTCCTCCTATTTACACTTATATAATTTTAAAATTTGTCTGGTGCATGCAATTACAATAAATGTAGTGTTCAATATAAATAAAATCAAGCGTGAATTACAAGATTAGCTTCGGCTAATGGCATCCATGATAGGATTGCCGGGATGAGAATTATAAGATTAGCTTCGGCTAATGGCATCCATGAGAGGATTGCCGGGATGTGAATTACAAGATTAACTTCGGCTAATGGCATCCGTGATATGATTGCTGGGATGTGAATTACAAGATTAGCTTCAGCTAATGGCAAAGTCACCCAGTGTATGCAAGTAAATAAGATTATTTATCTAAGAATATACAAATGAGTGTTAATTGGGTTTAAAAGATTTACAAGTAAAATATAAGCTCCTTGTTAGAATTCTCATGGATTCGATAGAAAGTTAATACTTCATTCGTATTAATTACATGAGCATATATATATATATTCATTATCAACATAATGGTATGTTTATTTATGTACAGGTCCATCAAACATCGAGGAAGATCATTAGTTTATGACTCTACTTTACGATGCTTATGTAAATATTTAACTTAAGCAAAAAGGAATTTACGTGATATGTAGTATACTTTTGTGTAAACCTTGATGTAATTATAAAAGTTCAGCTTAGCATTTAGTATTTTAGTTATCTTGTAATTAACCCTTTGAAACATTTAGGGACACTTATTATGTTATAATTATTTTCCTTACATGTTAGTATTTCTTTTCTTTTAAATTTTATGATATGATGTTTGGACTATGTTCATATTTATCTTACTCTTATAATGTATATATTGTGAGGAATTATGAGGTCTGATATAAGATCTGGAATTATAGGACCTTGTGATGGTGGGTTGATTGAGTAAATGATAGTAGTCGATAACTTGGGATGTCCTAAATGCAAACGAAACTCTGCCGAATTTTTGGATAAAAAAAAAAATTACCCTCAAATAAAGAGGATATGTTAGAATTTTTTTACATCGATCGAGTTGTATAGCCGGACCGTTACATTTTCATACTTTTAAAGTGCATTTTATTTTATTTTTTATTTTTATATTTGTGCAAATACCAAAGCGCTCATCAGGTTCAATTATGATAGCCAAAAAACTAATATAAAAATATAAAAAATACCCCTTAATGCAAGGTTTATTTTTTTTATTTGCTTCCAAGGCTATTTGAGTCGTTTTACTATGCAATGAAGATTGAAAAATACTTATATGTCCCTGTTCTATTTGGTAATGATAAACGAGCTATGTGAAAAAACCTCAATGCCTTTAAAAGCCTATTTTATATTTTTTTGGGTGGAGAGACAAATATATCATTACATTGTTCTAGTGAGTAATAACAATGAATTTGAAACTACAATATTTTTCCAACTGATTTTATTTGTTTTAAATATGAAATTTTGAGTAATTTGATATTAAATGAGTAACTTGGTATGATCTGTTTATAGTTTATTAAAATTTGCAACATATGTTTTCTTACTTGTTGAAGATTTAGAATTTGAGTTTTATGTTTCTTAATAATTTATTAATATATGTGGTATTAAATATTTATAAGCTTGAGAAATATAATGTAAAATCCTTTATGGAAAAAAAGAATTATTAAAAGTACAAGTGTACTTTTATCATTTCAATTAAAGTTATGCTATTGCATATGGACTTAAAAGTATTATTTATTTTAGTTTATTTTTCTTTGAAAATACATGCAAACCATTGAAAAAAAAACATTGAGAAGAGCACAATACAAGAACACTTGAGAGGAGTTTAGTTCTCAATCATAAACATACACAAAGTACAAGCCTTATTAAGCTTTCTAGCCTTCATGATTGCAAGATACTCTTTGCAATTCTTCCTCTAGTGATCTTTATTACCACAATGATAAGTACCATTATCTTTCTTGATGCCTCTAGTAAGCTTATGTTATTTAGAGATAAAACTTTTATTCTTCTTATTTTTTTTTTCTTTTTAGACTTCTTAGAAGACTAAACTAGGAGAACAAAGCTTGTTTCCTTCTAATTCATGTAATAGTTTATAATTAACTGTGAAAAGTTTTGGGGTAAATACTGCTATCACACTTGATATATAACTGACTCATCCTCTCTCTAATGACAAACTTAACTAGGAAAGAAGTCAAGCTTGAATGGTCAAGGGATTATTAAGAGAGCTTCCAGGAGTTGAAAAAGAGATTGACACTAGTATTGGCACTTCTAGAGGGCCAAGAAGGATTTATAGTCTTTAGTTATGCTTTTAAGAAAGGCCTGGGTTGTGTAATTATACATCATGGCAAGGTAATTGCCTATACTTCTAGACAATTAAAGCCATATGAACTAAACTACCATGTACATGACTTAAAGCTAACAATTGTGGTGTTTACTTTGAGAATATAAAGATATTATCTGTATAAGACTCAAATAAAATTTTTCACTGATCATAAAAGTTTAAAGTATTTAATGTCGCAAAAGAAGTTAAATATAAGGTAGGGAAGATGGTTAGAATTAATGAAAGATTATGATTGTATTATTCATTATCATTTTAGAAAATAAATATGGTGGTTGGCCTAAGTCAAAAGAATATAACAATGATTGGTGGTTTATTAGTTAGGGATATAATGAAACTTCTTGAATTGGCTAATTTAGGCACACATTTAATGACAGGAGTTGAAGGGTTGTTATTGGCAAAATTGGTAGTACAACCTGTTTTGAGAGAAAATATTTTTGAAGCTTAGAGAAAAGATGATAAGTTAAAGGAGATAATAAAAAGAATGGGGTTAGAACAAAATACACCTTTTAGGATATTAAAAAAATGGGATGTTGGCATTAGATAAAAGAATTTGCTTACCAGATGACAATACTTTATGTTGTGATGTCGTGGTTGTATAAATTAATTATCCTAGCTTAAGATACAACACACAAGATAGTATAGAGCAAGCGAGGGGTCGATTCCACAAGTAAGGTTCAGGTTAGATTTTTATGCTAGATGATATGTAATTTGGGGGGGGGGTTGGAGGTTATCTAGGCTAAAGCAAAAGTAAACAGAAAGAAGCAATCAATACTAAATCAAAGAAAAACAAACTTTGGTCGTAAGTAAACGTCCACCTACAGAAATCAGAATTGATCATGGAAACAAATCGTCAATTTATACTCTAAATATTTATCCTTTCTTATGTTAATTAGTTAACAGATCTGTTGTAAAACTAATCTTAACCATCAAACAACCATAATATACCCACTAGTAATTTAATCCAATGACAACCTTAAAAACTAGATGGGTTGATTAATATAGACAACATAAAAGTCTGTAGTCCATGTTTGATTTGATCAATCAAATGTTCTCCCTAAGGTTAATAACATAGATCCACCACAATTATTAAACTTAGTTGCTTCACAAGTTTATATACCACAACTCTGGTTTTGATATCAAACTTAGCAATAGATTGTCTACAATAATAACTTAGAGTCCGCTCTAGAAATTAAAACAAACAATCATAGAAAAAATAAGCATAGGAGAACAAATATATTCATCATATAAACTGAAAAGAAAATGTAAAATAAATCTCATAGTTCTTGAAATCCAACGGTTTTTGTGTCCTTGCAACCAAGAAAGAGAGTTTAGTCTTCCATATCTACCGAATTATTAATCAAAAAGAAAGAAGAAAACATGATTTTGGGTTTTGTTGGAGGAATGCGTGTTTTTCTTCTCTTTGCTAGCCGTCCTCTCTTTTCCAGTCTCTCTTTCTTGTTATATTTTAGGAAACCCTAATCTTTTTTTCTATAAAATAATCATTTCCTAAGTAGACAATTTACATTTAATTATGCCTTTCAATAACTATTTTCGTAAAAAAAGGAGAAATAGTCTTGCATAAAATTTTCAAGCTCTCACTTTTGACTTAGAAGAGCTAAATTGTCAAAATAAAGACTTGGATGATGGTTTGGATACTTCGAGAAGTACTTTGGACTTATTTCTTCACAAAACCTATTTGCTTACAGAATTCACGTGTCATCTTAGAAAAATCATATATCTCTTATATGAGCTCTTTTTCTATTGAACTTTGGTAGGTTGATAGGTATTTGAGTTAGGATTCCACCAAAATTGTATCAAATGGACTTCTGTAGATCAATATATTTAAGTGGAATGGCTGAAGGTCAACATTGGTAGAATGCGAGATTTGACTTTGAAGGATGTGATTTCCATGCTCTTTCTCTTTTTATTTTTCTTTCCTTATATATTTAGAAAGGTATGGATGTTAGCATTCTAATGCCACTAGAATCACTTCATTTTGACCTCTAGAGCTCAAGCCCTGATAAAAACATCGACTGGAGCTCAAATATGCCAATTATCTCCAATTTACTTCTTTTTTAATCTTTCATCCAAAAGTTCCTTCAAAACATAAAACAAAGAATATCAAGGCATTTTATGTATAAAACATATGCAAAACACTAGGTATTGGGTAAAACTATCAGATAATATGGTTACATCAAATACCCTCACACTTAGCTCTTGCTCGTTCTTGAGAAAGGATAGATAAAATCATACTTAAACTTAATTGATAAAATAACTATGACCAATCTTTTAATCTCCCATTAATGTCCAAGAATATATGCATTATAAACAAGAATACAATAAAAAAGGATAGAGAGTATAGATTTTCATGAATTCATTTACATGCAAACTTCAAAACTCAATTATTATTGGGATTTAAATGAAATCTATGCCATGCCAAAGTGATAGGTCCTTTCATTGGTATATACTCTAACACTCATGTGTTTAGGGCTTATGTATTTAAATTTCTCAAATTCAATAAATGAATATGTTCTACCATAAGCTTACTCTTCAATCTCATCTCCATTATTAAATTATTACAAGCAATGCATTAATCAAAAGGTCTTAATTTTTATTGTTGTAATGGGGCTAAGGTTAAGGTGAGGTAAAATAATGGAAAAGAAAATTGCTAAAACCAAAGGAAATAGAGCATTCTAAAAAAAATTGATCTTTCATATAAGATATTCCATTAAAGCATATGAACTTTTTATCTTTAAGCACCAATACTTAACTTCTTTTGATTTCAAGCTCCATTAACATAAAATTTTAAGAACTATAAACATAGTGGAACACTTCTCTTTTCTTTTCTTTTCTTTTTGTTTTTCTTTTTTTTTCTTTGGTAACTTTGCCTTTTTTTTTTCATCAAGCATCACTTTTTCTTTCTTTTCACATAATTTCCAACCATAATCCCATAAGATATCAACAAGTGCATGCTCTACTAATCCTTGGCCAGGGGAAAAGGAAAACATATAAAAAGTTAAGGTTTACACATGGGTAAAGCAAAGAAAGAATAAACAAGCTCAAAGGGGGTTCACTAAGGATAATATGCTTTAGGTTGTGATTAGTACTTAAAAGTGCATTTTTATCAAGGTTTTATCATCATTTTGCACTTAAAGTATCAATAACTCCTTAGCTAGAGCATGTTTTATAATAACATATCTAAAAATATAAGATACCTTATTTTATGGTAAATGTTCATCTTAAATGCAGGCCTATCACATAAATGAAAGGATTGATTGATGAGTTTATATACTAAAATTGAAAGGACAAAGAGAGGGCCAAACTTAGAAAAAAGATGTTAGTGTAGTCCAAACTGGAACACTATTTGGTAATTGGGTTATATCTGGAGCTATAGATCTTGAATTTAGGTCTGCTTTATATGGATGGAAAGGTAAGACATAGGCCTACAGCTTTCATGTGGAGTCCAAGATTTAAAAAGGTTGTTTTCAAGTCCAAATTATAGCAACAACAGAAAAGTTCGAATATGTCCTGTAGCCCAAACACTGTTCAATGTTTAGCCCATAACTCAAGTTCTAGAAGTCCAAATGACCTCAATTTTTTTTCCTGAAAAGATAAGACAATTTCCTAGAACTTTCTTGGTACAGTCGATTCTAATTATGATGTTAGCAATAACATTTTATTCAAACAAGAAGATAAGGATTTTCACAAAGTCAAGAGTTGGTCACCCACTCAATAATTAGTCATCAAATCAATAGTTCTAAATTTTGGCCTATAAAAGAAGGCATTTCCCATGCATTTAGAGGCTTAGTTGTTCAGATCAAGAACTTGCTCTTGCTCTCTCTCTTTATATTTTTTGTAATTCTTAAGTTTTGCTTTCATTAATATCTTGTTTATGCTTTTCATTCTTTTCCTTTACTTAGTTTGCTTGTATCTTATTTATGTTTTTATTTTGTTTATTTATGTTTCTCTCTTTCATTATGTTTAACAAAGTTTATTATGTCAAGGTGAAAAGGTTACACTAATGGTGTAAGAAGAAGTATAATATAAACTCAATATGGACTTCAATGCTTATATCCTAAACAACTTGCTATTAACATGTCTTATCATTTTTATCTTATTAGTTTTTAATACCTTGATTGTTAAATGGTTAATCTAGATTTGTGTTGTATAACACTTGATACAACAAATGCTTGGCACTCTCATAGCCCAACTATATGGTATTACCTACACCTGTGCTATGAAAGGAACTAGATTTGTTGTTAACATAAGTTAGCATCATGAATTCCTGATAATATTTAAAAGTTTGGTATTAGTTAAATAAGATAATTAATATGATCATGTTAACAATTTATAATGAGCTATTAATGACAAATCATCCGATTGGAATCTCTTTTGTGTGTGGTTTCCAGTTGAGTAATAAAAGTTTATACTATACTTGTTTGAAATACCATTAGTGGATCCTCTAACCTTGACACTTGTTTTTATCATTGTTTAATTCTCACATTGTTCTTCCATCTCAAAATTCTCATCAACTTCTTATTCTTCTTTATTATTATTATTATTATTATTAGTACTTAAAAGTGTATTTTTATCAAGGTTTTATATCATCATTTTGCACTTGAAGTATCAATAACTCCTTAACTAAAGCATGTTTTATAATAACAAGTCTGATACTATAAGATACCTTAATTTAAGGTAAATGTTCATCTTAAATGCAAGCCTATCACATAATTCAAATGATTGATTGATGAATTCAACTACTGAAATTGTGAAGATAAAGAGAGGGTGAAGCTTAGAAAAGAGATGCTGGTTCAGTCCAAACTGGAATATTATTTGGTAATTGGGTCATATTTAGAGCTGTAGATCTCGGATTTAGGTCTGCTTTATATGGATGGAAAGCTAAGATGTAGGCCTAAGACTTTCATGCGGAGTCCAAGATTTAAAAAGGCTGTTATCAAGTCCAAATTATAGCAACAACGGAGAAGTCCAAATTTGTTCTATAGCCCAGACACTGTTCAGTGTTTAGCCCATATCTCGAGTTCTAGAAGTCCAAATGACCTCAATTTTTTTCCTAAGAAGCTAAGATAATTTCCTAGAACTTTTATGAGTAAAGTGGGTTTAAATTTTGACGTTAGCGATGATGTTTTGTTCAGTCATTGGGTTATATCTGGAGTTATAAATCTTGGATTTTAATTTGGTTTATGTGGCTAGAAAGCTAAGACATAGGCCTAAAACATTCATGGGAGTGCAAGACCCAATTCTGCTGTTTGGAAGTCGAAATTTTAGCAACAATGGAGAAGTGGAAATCTGTCTTGCAGTCTAAACACTGTTCAGTGTTCTACCCATATCTCGAGTTTTAGAAGTCCAAATGCACTGATTCTTTTTTTATTGGAAAGCTGAGATAATTTTCTAGAACTTTCATAAGACAATCTGTTCAAATTCTGATGTTAACAATGATCTTTTATTCATACAAGAAGATAAGGATTGTCACCAAGTCAAGATGTGGCCACCCACTCAAGAATTAGTCATCAAATCAAGAGTTCCAAATTTTGACCTATAAAAGGAGCCATTTGCTATGCATTTAGGCATCTTGGTGTTCAGATCAAGATCTTGCTCTTACTCTCTTTCTTTATATTTTGTAATGTTCAAGTTTTATTTTATGTTAATCTCTTGTTTATGCTTTTCATTTCCTTTACTATATTTATATAATTATGTTCTTATCTTGTTTATTTATATTTCTCTCTTTCATTATGTTTAGCTAAATTTATTATGTCAAGGTGAAAAAGTTACACTAATGGTGTAAGAATAAGTATAGTATAAACTCAACATGGACTTTAATGCTTGATACTAACATGTTTTGTATTAGTTATCTTGTTCACTTGTAATACTTTAATTTCTAAATGGTTAATCTAGATTTTTGTTGTATAACCCTTAGTACAATAAATACTTGGCATTTTCATAGCCTAACCGTATGGTATAACCGACACCTGTACTATGAAAGGAACTTGATTTGCTGTTAACATAAGTTATAATCATGAATACCTGACAACATTTACAAGTATTTGCATTATTCGAATAAAATAACTAATGTAATTATGTTAACAATTTATAATCTGATTGGAACCTCCTTTGTGTGTGGTTTCTAATTGAGTAAGAAGAGTTTATACTATACTTGTTTGAAATACCATTACTGGATCCTCTAACCTTGATAATTATTTTTATCATTTTTTAATCCTTATATCAATATCACATCTGAAAGCTCGCTTCAACTTATTATTGTTGTTGTTACTATTATTATTATTTATAATTTATATAGTTAACCTCCATGTGGTTCAGCCCTGGTCTTACCGGGTTATTTATTACTTCGACACTCCTATAGTTGGGAGAAGACATCAACTCTTTGGTCGTGTCACAAACCTGTCAAATATGTGAGTCCTGACAAAACCTAAAACAACCTTAGCATCGATAGTTCTTATGGCTTTCGTCTTAATCTACTTAGATACATATTCAACAGCTAGAAGGATATATAGATTACCAAAAGAAAAAGGAAATGGACTTATAAAATCAATACCCCAAACATAAAAACTTTCACTTACAAGAATATTCATTATTATGAGTGATATTACCTGTTTTTTGGCATTTTTTTACATGATTTGCAAAAATGATATGCTTTCTTAAAAATAAAAAGGCCAATAAAGACCACTTTCAAGTACCTTGTAGGCCGTTGTTTTGGCTCTAAAATGCCCACCACAAGAATAAGAATGACAAAAAGTGAGAATGGAATGAAATTCATCTTGTGGCACACATCTCCTAACTACTTACCACATGTTTTTCGACACCTTTTTTGTCTTTGATTTCAAGATCAAATTCTTGTGAAAGCAAAATCCACCTAATCAATCTTGGTTTGGACTCCTCCTTCTTTAAAAGATACCTTAAAGCTCATGGTTAGTAAAAACAACGACTTTTGTACCAAGTAGATATAACCTGAATTTTTCAAGAGCAAACACCATTGCAAAAAGTTCCTTTTTAGCTATATGGTAATTGCATTGCGCTCCGTCCAATATGTGGGAAGCATAGGCGATAACATGCAAATTCTTACCTATTCTTTGCCTAAGTCAGCCCCTATCGCATAATCACTCGTATCGCACATTATCTCGAAAGGGTCATCCCAATTTGGTGGTTGGATGATACGGGCAGATGTGACATGCCTCTTAAGCTCATTATAGGCATCTTTACATGCTTGATCAAACATAAAATCCACTTCTTTGGCTAATAATTTGCATAAGGGTGCTGTAATATTTGAGAAATCTTTGATAAAGCGTCGATAGAAAGCTGCATGGCCCAAAAAAGAATGAACTTCCCTCATGCATGAGGGGTAAAGAAATGATGAAATGACATCTATTTTAGCTTTATCAAACATCTAATCCACACGAAGACACAACATGCCCCAAGGACTATTCCTTGTTCTACCATAAAATAACACTTTTCATAGTTCAAGAAAAGGTTAGTTTCAATGCACCGTACACCGTGAAATCATCCATGAAAACCTCAATTATTCTTTCAACATAGTAAAAAAAAATACTCATCATGCATCTTTGAAATGTTGCATATGCATTACAGAGACCAAAGGACATTCTTCTATTTGCATATGTACCAAATGGACATGTAAATATAGTCTTTTCTTGATCTTTAGGATTAATATCAATCTAATTATATCCACTGCATCCATCAAGAAAGCAATACAAAGAATTACTCATCAGGCGTTCAAGCATTTGGTCCATGAATGGTAATGGGAAATGATCTTTGCGTGTAGACAGATTAAGCTTTTTGTAATCAACACACATTCTTCATACAAGTAGAAATGATTTATCTTTTTTGTTCTTTACCAGCGTGATTCTAGTTTTTTTAGGTAACACATGGAGTGGCATCACCCATTTACTATCCGTGATGGGGTAAATTACTCTTGCATCTAATAGTTTCAAAATTTCAGCTTTCACTATCTCTATCATAGGTGGATTCAACCTCCTTTGCATTTCCCTTGGTTTTGCATTATCCTTCAAATATGTGATGCATACACTTTGAGGGACTAATGCCCTTGATGTCGGCTAAAGTCCATCCAATAGCTGTTTTGTGATCGCACAACAACTTCACAAGTTTTTCCTCTTATGCACTTATCAAACCTTTTGCTATGATAACAAGAAGTGTAAGGATAACATGTTATAGAATAAGCATTGTTGTAAGGATATTTCATTACATCATGAAAATTAAATTCAATCTTTTCATCTCCTACTTCCATGGAAAAGTATCCTTATCATAATCAATTTTTGCATTGACAGTTTTCAAGAATGGTCTCCTAAACAATATAGGAGTGTTGTTTGATGAATCACAAGAATCATGTTCCATATCATGAATATAAAATCACATGGAATAACCAAACTATCAATCTTGACTAGGACATCTTCTATCACACCAAGTGGATAAACAAAACTACGATCCGCAAGTTGTATGACAATACTAGTTTTATTCAAAGGTTCCAGACTAAGAGAATCATAAACATGTTTAGGCATAACATAATGGATGCACCTAATCACATAAGGCCCTTTTAAAACTAGCATTACCAATAATACATGGGATAGTAAACGCACCTAGGTCTTTTTGCTTTGAAGGCATATTGTTTTGAACAACAGCAGATACTACTTCAGCCATACTCACTGTTTCTTGGCCTTTTAGCTTGTAGGCTCTCTTGGTAGTCCACAACTCTTTCAAGAATTTAGCATACTTTAGAATTTGCTTGATAGCATCAATCAAATGAATGTTGAGTTCCACTTTCTTGAAAACATCTAAAATATCTTTTTATTTGTCCTCTTTCTTAGACCTGGAAGAACTCATAGGAAAGGGTGGAATTGTTTTAAAACTAGAATTCAATGAGTTAGTACTTTACCTTTGGAGTGTCGGTTGTTTTTTCAATTTATGAGAAAGAGGATGTTTCTTATTTATATTCAATTCGATTTTTATCTCCTCTTATTCCTTCATCTCAATATGTTTCAACCTTTGCTTTTTAGTTCTTTTCCACTTTGCAGTGTGATCACATTAACATTCTCTTTTTGATTCAAAGCTTGAGAGGGCAACTTTCCATTTATTTGTGCCTCTAATTTCCCTAAACTTGAAATTGCTTGCCCTATTTGCTTCTCTAAGTTGTGAATGCTTGACCTTGTTTCCTATTGAAAAGACATGACATTTTGTTGCAATGTCACTATGTTAGAAGCCAAATTTTTCATCATCTCATGAAGATCATCACTCGATGACCCCATAACATTGGAATTTGTGAATGCATGGGGGCTGTCTCGCTTGATAATTCTGTTGGGGCTAAAATCCATGGAACTCTCGGTCTTTATTGTTTTGTTGAGGCAAGTTCCTATAACATAAGTTAGGATGATCTCTCCATCCAAGATTGTATGTGTTGGAAAAGGGATCTTATTTACGCTGAGGCTGTCCATTGAATGTTTCATCAATTTCATTAGCTTGTTCAATGTAATCTTCTTGCATTGTTCGGCACATATCCGAAGCATGTTCTTCCAAGGAGCATATGTTACAAACTTTCACCTATTATACATTTCCACAACCCAAAAAACGCATAAGAGAAGTAATATCATTAACTTTATTCTCAAGGTTAGAAATACTTACCTCATTTACTCATTTGCTTGGGAAGTCTCCACGCGTGCCAAATTATTTCGAGTTGGCTGCCTTATTTGAGATCAATTGGCGTGCAACCTCAAGTGTCTTATCTACCAATGCCCCTCCACTTGCCGCATCAATGATACTAAGATTAGTAGGCATCGGTCCTTTATAGAAATATTGAATAGAAGCTAATCAGGTATCTGATGATGAGGGCATTGAATGCATAAATGCTCAAATCTTTCCCAATACTTGGAGAGTGTCTCCCTATGAGATTGCTGAATCCCACATATTTCTTTCCTTATATTGGAAACTTGAGAGGCTGGGAAATACTTTTCAAGAAAATATTTTTCATGCCATTCCAAGTCCCAATGGAACCTAAGAGAATAGAGAAAAGCCATGCATTTGCTACCCCTTTTAAAGAGAAAGGGAAAGCTTTCAACTTAACATGTTCTTCATCAACTCCGTTCGGTTTCATGCCAACACAAACCATTTGGAACTCCTTAAGATGAGTATGAGGATCTTCTTCAGCAAGTCTAGTGAATATTGATAGTAAATGTATAAAATCAGACTTGAGCTCAAAGTTGACATTATTGTCCATGTTTATACACAATGGTTGATTCTCTATACTAGGAGCAACGAGCTCCTTGAGTGTCTGTTGTCGTGTAACAGCCATGGTGTTGACACGAGCTTCATTTCGTAACCTGCGTAAAGTGTTTTTAATTTTGAGATCTACCTGCACTTGACTCTGATTAGTAGAACGGGTTACAAGCATAAATAATCAAGAAAACTAAAAAAAAGCCAACCACATAATAGATTGAAAGTAGTGCAAATTGAATGAAAATCCTACACTAGGAAACAAAAACTATATAAAAACCCTAGAACACAACAAAATTTAGCCTCGATAGTGTGGGGTTAGCGACCTAAGGCGACTAGTCCTGTTCAGAACATTGTTTCCCTTCAGGAAACAAAAGGCTGAGACATAATTCCACAAAAAAAAAAAAGTTTTGAATAGTAATTGTATAGTACTGTATAGTACCGCCGCAAGCAAAAAAAATATTTCTCTTTTTTTTCCAACAAAATAAATAACAATCACAGCAAATAAAAATCACAGCACAAGAATCAACTAAAATCACTTTCCCAGCAATGGCGCTAAAATTTGATGCAATGTTGTGGCTGTATAAATTAATTACTGTAAACACCCAAAGGAAAATATATATATATATTTAGAGAGAGAGAGAGAGATGATGATGAATGCAGTTTTCGCTGCCGATGCAGAAATCGGCAGCGACGCAGGTTTCGCTGCCGATGCAGAAATTGGCAGCGATGCAGTTTTCGCTGCCGATTCTGGACTTGGCAACGACGCAACCTCACTACCGATACAGAAATCGATAGCGACACAGTTTTTCGCTGCCCATTTCTTGATCGGCAGCGACGCAGTTTCTGCTGCCGATTTCTGGATCGGCAGCGACGCAGTTTTCGCTGCCGAGGCAGAAATCGGCAGCGATGCAGTTTTCGCTGCCGATTTCTCAAACAATAGTGACGCAGAGCTGTGAGGGAGGGGTAAAACTGGTTTTAGATAAACCAAACAAGGATAAGGACACACCTAAACCAACCCCCAAACAACCCATTTCATTTGATGGGTAGTATAAATACAAAGAGGGGAGAGAGAATGAGCCATCTTCTTCCCAAACCAGCAGCTGCATGCCATTCTTCCCTTCCCCTTTCACAACAGAAACGTGAATCACAATAGTAGAGATTGTCTTGTGAGCTTGTGAGGGAGAGATGAGACCTTGAGAGAGGAGTGGGCAGCTGCATAGAGGAGAGGAAAAGGAGAGCTGGAAAACGTGAGAGGAAGAAGAAGGAGGAGAACCAGCAGCTGAAGAGAAAAGAATAGTGTCAAACCTTCCTCAAACTTAGTTAAATTCAGAAGGTATGGGTCATGAAACTCCCTTCCTCTCCCCCTTAAGATCAAAAACGAAAATGAAGAAGAAAAACCCTAAAAAAAAATTGATCTAAGACCTAAGCCAGCTATGAAGGAAACTGAAATTAACTAGGAGAACTAGCAAACAGAAGTGAAATAAAGTCAATTTCAGAACATCTAACAAATCATGGTAGAGGGCTGGTTTAACTAGGGGGTAATTAATGTGTTCTGCTGTGATGATTGTTGCTGGAATTAATGTGTTCTGCTGTAATTAATGTGTTCTGCTGTAATTAATGTGTTCTGCTGTGATGTTGTTGCTGGAATTAATGTGTTCTGCTGTGATGTTTGTTGCTGGAATTATTGTGTTCTGCTGTGATGATTGTTGCTGGAATTAATGTGTTCCGCTGTGATGTTGTTGCTGGAATTAATGTTGCTGGAATTAATGTGTTCTGCTGTGATGTTTGTTGCTGGAATTATTGTGTTCTGCTGTGATGATTGTTGCTGGAATTAATGTGTTCTGCTGTGATGTTGTTGCTGGAGTTGCTGGAATTAATGTGTTCTGCTGTGATGTTTGTTGCTGGAATTATTGTGTTCTGCTGTGATGTTTGTTGCTGGAATTAATGTGTTCTGCTATGATGATTGTGCTGCAATTGATGCTGCCGATTTGTGTGTTGCGCAGCGAAATTCTGTTTCGCTGCCGCAACTGAACCTCCTGCAGCGAATTGATATTCGCTGCCGATTTGTGTGTTGCGCAGCGAAATTCTGTTTCGCTGCCGCAACTGAACCTCCTGCAGCGAATTGATATTCGCTGCCGAGTTGTGAAACTGCGGCACCAACAGCGATGCAGTTGTCGCTGCCGAACTGGCAGCCTGCGGCAAACCAGTTTTTGCTGCCGAATTGGGCAGCCCGCAGCGAACCAGTTCTCGCTGCCGATTCCTACAATAAGCCTCCTAGGCAAGAATGACTTAAATGCTAGTAGCAATTTCATGATATGTTGGTGTAAAATATGGAACACTTGAATGTGAACATATGAACTCTTGAAATAAGTGTGATGATGAATATGATTCAAAAAATAAAATAAATACAACTGTGCTGATTTGTGACCATTGATGTCTTAGGTGGTGCGGTCGGGATTGGACCATCATCAAGACAGGAAGGACCCACAGGTGGAGCAGGTAGGTGACTTGCACTTTTCTTTTTCATACGTTGAATCTTGGAATATTTTAACTTGAGTACTACCATATTGTTAGAACCGATATTAAATTGTCGAAAGCTTAATTGTTGATTAAAGATTGATTAGCTTCGGCTAATGGCATCCGAACGGATGGCCGGGACAAAAGAGTGATCAGCTTCGGCTAATGGCATCCGAACGGATGGCCGGGGCAAAGAGTGATTAGCTTCGGTTAATGGCATCCGAACGGATGGCCGGGATAAAAAGGGATGATTTCGCTGCCGATTCTGGATCGGCAGCGACGCAGTCTTCGCTGCCGATACAGAAATCGGCAGCGACCCAGTTTCGCTGCCGATTCCTTGATCGGCAGCGACGCAGCTATCGCTATGGAATCCGGATGGATAGCCGGGACAAATGAATGACTAGTTTCGGCGAATGGCATCCGAAAACTTGTGTATCTATATGTACTACTAGCTGATACATCAAATACATGAAGAAATTATAAATGTTAATGCTTTATTTAATTGTCAGGCCGTTAGTTACCATTATTATTATTATTAAGTATTTGTTTTCTCTTAAATGTTTTGTACTGCTGCAGGGACGTCACACCAACGAGATGTCTAGGATACCCGATACACGGGAACCTACTTTTGCAAGGAATTAAGTAGATGCATTCTAAATCACAATGTATTTTGTAGGGATCAATGTACTGAATGTATAGCTTTTATTAGATCCTTTTTGTTTAAAAATTGTGATGGCTATTGGTAGTATAAGAATGCAAACTCATGTCTATGTATATATTTTTAATATGAACTTCAAATCATGCAACCTTAATATTATGTGTGTGTGTAAGATTCGCTTTTGAATGAAATGTTGATTGTATGGATTGTATTTTGATGATGTGAGGATTCAAGTTCTTTGATTACCGGGCACCATGTGTATTAAATATATATATAAAAAAAAAAAATTACTGTTGTTTTGGGCTTGGAAAGCCGGGTCATTACAGTTGGTATCAGAGCACTTGGTATGGATCCTGAGGATCATTAATAAATGTGTTGTTGCGATGAATTTCAGGATGGTACGCACCCGACAAGGGACACGAACTGAGCCGCCCTCCTTAGAAAGGAGGGGCATGAACCGAGGTGCCCAAGGTTGGCAAGACGAAGATCCCTTGGATGATACGGCATCTCATGCTCCAATAATACCACCCGAAACCTTGCACGGGGAAGATACGGTGGCAGGGGAAGGCCCGAGGCCTCATCAGACAGAGGGAACACCCCCAGTCGCAACGGAGCAGCGAGAAAGATCAGAAGCACAACCATCTACTGTTCCAACTGGTGTGCCCCCACAATATGTAGATGCAGGACTCCTTGTACAAATAGTTAAAGCAGTGATGGAAGGCATGGCTAGTTCAGCGGTACAAACAACTCCCACCACGCAGATTCCACCAGCAGCCCCTACGACTAGCATGACCATGGATAATGTGGTACCACTGGTGCGACTAGTTAAGAGTATGAGGGAAATGGGTTGTGAACCGTACATGGGGGAACAAGATGCAGAGATAGCTGGAAGATGGATCAGGAAGGTAGAAAAGACAATGATTCAAATAAGCATACCCGAGGGTTTGAGGGTAAATTGTGCATCCCAGTTACTGTCTGATAGGGCCATGACATGGTGGGAAACAGTTCAGCTGAGGCATGCGACAGAGACACTAACTTGGAGTGATTTCAAGACAGAGTTTGAGAATCAGTTTTATTCCAAGTATCATCGCAAGGTGAAAGAACAAGAGTTCTTGGCATTAAGACAGGGTGATATGTCAGTATTGGAGTACGAAAGGAGATTCCATGACCTCTCATTGTTCGCCCCACATTATGTGCCGACAGAGGAACATATGATTGAAAAGTTGAGAGATGGGTTACGACAGGATTTGAGACAAGGATTGATCGCCTTGCGATTTAAATCGGTGAGGGAGTTGATTGAGGCTGCACAAGCTCTGGAGGCATGTATTGGAGAAAGCCAAGGGGGGTATCAGAGTATCAGCAAAAAGAGAGATGGGGACTATTTCAGCGGAAGACCACCGCACCCGAAGAAAGGAAAAAGTGGAGTGTTTGAGCAACACGGAAAAAAGGGGAGTTTGATATTACCGCCTCACCAACAGTCAAGTGGGAGAGTGATGGTTGGACAGTCGAACTCGAGGGCAAACTCTTCAGCTGGGACCGGTGACCGCAGGGGTGTCGACTATCTTTTTGTGTAAAATGTGGACAAAAACACCCTGGGGACTGCTCAGTTTCCCCTGGGCGATGCTTTGTGTGCAGAGGAGAGGGTCATAGGTGGAGGAACTGCCAGTATCTTAGCCAAGGGTGTCATTACTGTGGTGGGAAAGGTCATTACAAGAGGGACTGCCCCAAAAGAAACACCGGACAAGTACAGAGCTATAGACAGCCCAATCAGAACCACCAGCAGTCAGTCACCGTTAATAGGCCAGTGAGATCTTCTCAATCAGGGGCAAACTCCAGTCGAGGGAAGTCGAGGGCACAAAATGATCGGACCCCAGGGAGGGTCTTCCACCTGACACAGGAGGAGGCCAGGGCTGCATCGGATGTGGTGGCAGGTACACTACTGTTGAATGATTTTAATGTGCATGTATTGTTTGATCCGGGTGCCACCCACTCATTCATTGCTAAGAGAATTGTCACTAAATTGAGAAAGGAAGTAGAAATAGTAGAGAAGGGGTTTGTAATTGGAACTCCAATGGAAAACATGGTTGAAACAAATATTGTATATGTGGATGTGGGGGTTAGTTTATCCGGGTATGAAACAGAAGTAGACTTGATTCCCTTAGAGCTGCATGATTTTGACATAATACTAGGCATGGATTGGTTGAGTAAATACAAGGCACTAATAGATTGTTATGCTAAAACTGTTACTTTCCAAACACCTAAGGGCGAGAAAATGACTTTTGAAGGAGAGAGATTTCCCAAACTGAATGCTTTAATATCGGTGGTAACAGCCCAAAAACTTTTAAGAAAGGGATGTATGGGATACTTCGCATACATCTTAAACTCTGATGATGAAGGTCCACGATTGAAGGATATCCCTGTGGTGAAGGATTTCCCAGATGTGTTTCTAGAAGAACTACCAGGACTACCCCCGGAGCGAGAGGTAGAGGTGTCTATAGACACTTTTCCTGGAGTCCCACCCATAGCCCAACAACCGTATCGGATGGCTCCAGCAGAACTAAACGAGTTAAAGACTCAATTACAGGAATTATTAGACAAGGGGTTCATACGGCCCAGTAATTCTCCTTGGGGAGCACCGGTCCTATTTGTAAGAAAGAAAGATGGAACCCATAGGCTTTGTATTGACTATCGACAGTTGAATAAAATAACAATGAAAAACAAGTATCCGTTACCTCGGATAGATGATTTGTTCGACCAATTAAAGGGAGCGAGGGCATTCTCGAAGATAGATCTGAGATCAGGGTACTATCAGATGAAGATTAAAGAAGCGGATGTAGCAAAGACCGCATTTAAAACTCGTTACGGACACTATGAATTTTTGGTGTTACCGTTCGGGTTGACGAACGCCCCAGCCCTCTTCATGGATTTGATGAATCGGGTTTTCCAACCATACCTAGATAAGTTTGTGGTGGTATTCATTGATGATATACTGGTGTACTCGAATTCTTTCAAGGAGCACGAAGAACACTTGAGACAAACCTTACAAACCTTGAGAGATCACCAGCTATATGCAAAACTGAGTAAATGTGAATTTTGGCTGAAAAGAGTGACGTTTTTGGGACATGTCATTTCAGCCGAAGGTGTTTCTGTCGACCCTCAAAAAGTCGAAGCAGTCTTGAAATGGGAAAGATCGACTTCGATCACTGAAATACGTAGTTTCCTGGGACTTGCAGGATACTATCGGAGATTTATCGAAGGTTTTTCCCTGATTGCAACCCCTTTGACCCAACTAACTAGGAAGGATAAGAAATGGGTGTGGTCGGAAGAATGTGAGGCAAGCTTCCAAGAATTGAAGAGGAGGCTCACCACTGCTCCAGTCTTAACTCTCCCCTCAGGGACCGAGGGTTTTGTGGTATATAGTGATGCCTCGGGGAAGGGATTCGGGTGTGTCTTGATGCAACATGGGAAGGTGATCGCCTATGCATCAAGGCAATTAAAGACTCATGAGGTGAACTACCCGGTGCACGACTTGGAGTTGGCAGCTGTAGTATTTGCCTTGAGGATATGGAGACACTATTTGTATGGGTCTCGAACCCAAATTTTTACTGATCATAAGAGCCTGAAGTATCTGATGTCGCAAAAGGAGTTGAACATGCAGCAAAGAAGGTGGATAGAGCTCATTAAGGATTATGATTGCACCATAGAATACCACCCGGGGAAAGCAAATGTGGTGGCAGATGCCCTCAGTCGTAAAAATAAAGCCTCCTTGGGAAGCTTAACAGGGGGAAAGGAGCGGCAATTGGCAGAATTAAAAGAGTTGGGTGCAGATTTGGGAATTGATGCAAGAGGTGGGTTAGTAGCCCAATTATTGGTGCGACCAACGTATCGAGAACAGATACTACATGCCCAATTCCATGACAAGGTGGGGTCCAAGATTAGGAAGAATGTGGAGGTCGGGGTAGAAATGAAATTCCGAGTAGCGGATGATGGATCCTTGATGATAGGACAATGGTTGTACGTGCCTGATGACGAAACAGTCAAACGTATGGTTCTACAAGAAGCACATGAGTCCAAATTCTCCATACATCCTGGCAGCACTAAGATGTATCGAGACCTCAAACACCTCTATTGGTGGCCTAATATGAAAAGGGAAATAGCTAAGTATGTGTCAAAGTGTGGGATATGTCAACAAGTCAAGGTTGAACACCAAAGGCCTGCGGGACCATTACAACCATTACAAATTCCAGAATGGAAGTGGGAGATGATCACCATGGATTTCGTGTCAGGATTTCCCAAAGGGAGAAAAGGAAATGATGCGATATGGGTCATTGTAGATCGGTTGACGAAATCCGCACTATTCTTGCCTGTAAAGATGACCGACTCGGTGGACAAGCTTGCCAAGATCTACATAAATAAGGTGGTACGACTTCATGGGATTCCGGTGTCCATTGTATCGGATCGAGATCCCAGGTTCACCTCTCGACTTTGGCCGAGCGTACAACATGCCTTGGGGACAAGATTGGACATGAGCACTGCGTTTCACCCTCAAACGGATGGCCAGTCGGAAAGAGTCATCCAAGTCTTGGAAGACCTATTACGAGCCTGTGTGCTAGAATTTGGAGGAAACTGGGAGGAACACATGGCATTGGTGGAGTTCACGTATAACAATAGTCATCAAGCCACAATAGGGATGGCCCCATATGAAGCCTTGTATGGAAGGAGGTGCAGAATTCCTTTGTGTTGGGAGGAAATTGGGGACCGGAAGTTATATGGCGCAGAGTTGGTCCAAGTCACCACGGAGAAAATGAGAACTATCAGGGATCGCATCAAAGCCGCACAGGATAGACAGAAGAAGTATGCTGATGTGCGGAGAAGACCTCTCGAGTTTAGTACGGGGGACCAGGTGTTCCTGAAAGTAGCCCCATGGAAGAACATGTTACGGTTTGGATTGAAAGGGAAGTTAACTCCCCGTTTCATCGGACCCTTCAAAATCTTACAACGAGTTGGACCAGTAGCCTACAAGGTGGATTTGCCCCCACAGTTAGCCAGGGTCCATGATGTGTTCCATGTCTCCTTGTTAAGGAAGGCTGACATAGACCCCGCCCGAGTTCTACCCCAGGTCCCAGTAGAAGTCAAGGAAGACTTAACACTGGAATTGAGGCCCATAAGGATACTAGATCAAGAAGTGAAGGAGTTACGGAGCAAAAAGATCCCCATCGTCAGAATCTTATGGTGAAATGCTCAAGTAGAAGAGGAAACTTGGGAGAGGGAGGCTGAGATGAGAAAAAAGTACCCCAATTTATTTGATCTACCAGGTATGGAGTGTGAAACTTCTTAAATTTCGAGGACGAAATTCATATTTAGGAGGGGAGAATGTAAACACCCAAAGGAAAATATATATATATATATATATATATATATATATATATATATATATATTTAGAGAGAGAGAGAGAGATGATGATGAATGCAGTTTTCGCTGCCGATGCAGAAATCGGCAGCGACGCAGGTTTCGCTGCCGATGCAGAAATCGGCAGCGATGCAGTTTTCGCTGCCGATTCTGGACTTGGCAGCGATGCAGCCTTCACTACCGATACAGAAATCAGTAGCGACACAGTTTTTCGCTGCCTATTTTTTGATCGGCAGCGACGCAGTTTCTGCTGCCGATTTCTGGATCGGCAGCGACGCAGTTTTCGCTGCCGAGGCAGAAATCGACAGCGATGCAGTTTTCGCTGCCGATTTCTCAAACAACAGTGACGCAGAGCTGTGAGGGAGGGGTAAAACAGGTTTTAGATAAACCAAACAAGGATAAGGACACACCTAAACCAACCCCAAACAACCCATTTCATTTGATGGGTAGTATAAATACAAAGAGGGGAGAGAGAATGACCCATCTTCTTCCCAAACCAGCAGCTGCATGCCATTCTTCCCTTCCCCTTTCACAACAGAAACGTGAATCACAATAGTAGAGATTGTCTTGTGAGCTTGTGAGGGAGAGATGAGACCTTGAGAGAGGAGTGGGCAGCTGCATAGAGGAGAGGAAAAAGAGAGCTGGAAAACGTGAGAGGAAGAAGAAGGAGGAGAACCAGCAGCTGAAGAGAAAAGAATAGTGTCAAACCTTCCTCAAACTTAGTTAAATTCAGAAGGTATGGGTCATGAAACTCCCTTCCTCTCCCCCTTAAGATCAAAAACGAAAATGAAGAAGAAAAACCCTAAAAAAAAATTGATCTAAGACCTAAGCCAGCTATGAAGGAAACTGAAATTAACTAGGAGAACTAGCAAACATAAGTGAAATAAAGTCAATTTCAGAACATCTAACAAATCATGGTAGAGGGCTGGTTTTAACTAGGGGGTAATTAATGTGTTCTGCTGTGATGTTGTTGCTGGAATTAAGGTGTTCTACTGTGATGATTGTTGCTGGAATTAATGTGTTCTGCTGTAATTAATGTGTTCTGCTGTGATGTTGTTGCTGGAATTAATGTGTTCTGCTGTGATGTTTGTTGCTGGAATTATTGTGTTCTGCTGTGATGATTGTTGCTGGAATTAATGTGTTCCGCTGTGATGTTGTTGCTGGAATTAATGTTGCTGGAATTAATGTGTTCTGCTGTGATGTTTGTTGCTGGAATTATTGTGTTCTGCTGTGATGATTGTTGCTGGAATTAATGTGTTCTGCTGTGATGTTGTTGCTGGAATTAATGTGTTCTGCTGTGATGTTTGTTGCTGGAATTATTGTGTTCTGCTGTGATGATTGTTGCTGGAATTAATGTGTTCTGCTATGATGATTGTGCTGCAATTGATGCTGCCGATTTGTGTGTTGCGCAGCGAAATTCTGTTTCGCTGCCGCAACTGAACCTCCTGCAGCGAATTGATATTCGCTGCCGATTTGTGTGTTGCGCAGCGAAATTCTGTTTCGCTGCCGCAACTGAACCTCCTGCAGCGAATTGATATTCGCTGCCGAGTTGTGAAACTGCGGCACCAACAGCGATGCAGTTGTCGCTGCCGAACTGGCAGCCTGCGGCAAACCAGTTTTCGCTGCCGAATTGGGCAGCCCGCAGCGAACCAGTTCTCGCTGCCGATTCCTACAATAAGCCTCCTAGGCAAGAATGACTTAAATGCTAGTAACAATTTCATGATATGTTGGTGTAAAATATGGAACACTTGAATGTGAACATATGAACTCTTGAAATAAGTGTGATGATGAATATGATTCAAAAAATAAAATAAATACAACTGTGCTGATTTGTGACCATTGATGTCTTAGGTGGTGCGGTCGGGATTGGACCATCATCAAGACAGGAAGGACCCACAGGTGGAGCAGGTAGGTGACTTGCACTTTTCTTTTTCATACGTTGAATCTTGGAATATTTTAACTTGAGTACTACCATATTGTTAGAACCGATATTAAATTGTCGAAAGCTTAATTGTTGATTAAAGATTGATTAGCTTCGGCTAATGGCATCCGAACGGATGGCCGGGACAAAAGAGTGATCAGCTTCGGCTAATGGCATCCGAATGGATGGCCGGGGCAAAGAGTGATTAGCTTCGGCTAATGGCATCCGAACGGATGGCCGGGATAAAAAGGGATGATTTCGCTGCCGATTCTGGATCGGCAGCGACGCAGTCTTCGCTGCCGATACAGAAATCGGCAGCGACCCAGTTTCGCTGCCGATTCCTTGATCGGCAGCGACGCAGCTATCGCTATGGAATCCGGATGGATAGCCGGGACAAATGAATGACTAGTTTCGGCGAATGGCATCCGAAAACTTGTGTATCTATATGTACTACTAGCTGATACATCAAATACATGAAGAAATTATAAATGTTAATGCTTTATTTAATTGCTAGGCCGTTAGTTACCATTATTATTATTATTAAGTATTTGTTTTCTCTTAAATGTTTTGTACTGCTGCAGGGACGTCACACCAACGAGATGTCTAGGATACCCGATACACGAGAACCTACTTTTGCAAGGAATTAAGTAGATGCATTCTAAATCACAATGTATTTTGTAGGGATCAATGTACTGAATGTATAGCTTTTATTAGATCCTTTTTGTTTAAAAATTGTGATGGCTATTGGTAGTATAAGAATGCAAACTCATGTCTATGTATATATTTTTAATATGAACTTCAAATCATGCAACCTTAATATTATGTGTGTGTGTAAGATTCGCTTTTGAATGAAATGTTGATTGTATGGATTGTATTTTGATGATGTGAGGATTCAAGTTCTTTGATTACCGGCACCATGTGTATTAAATATATATATATATATATATATATATATATAAAATTTACTGTTGTTTTGGGCTTGGAAAGCCGGGTCATTACAATTACCCTAACTTAAGATACAACACATAAGATAGTATAGAGCAAGTAAGTGGTCGATCCCATGAGGAAGGTTCAAGTCAGATTTTTAAGCTAAATGATATGCAATTTTGGGGGCGGGGGGTTTGGAGGTTATCTAAGCTAAAGCAAAAGTAAACAGAAAGAAGCAATCAATACTAAATCAAAGAAAACCAAAATTTATCAAAAAAACAAACTTTAGTCATAAGTAAACGTCTACCTACAGAAATCAGAACTAATCATGGAAACAAAACATTAATTTATACTCTAAAAATTTATCCTTTTTTATGTTGATTGGTTAATAAATCTTCTGTATAACTAATCTTAGCCATCAAACAACCACAGTGTCCGCGCTAGTAATTTTATTCAATTGTAGCCTTAAAAACTAGATGAGTTGATTAATCTAAATAATATAATTGTCTGCAATCCATGTTTGATTTGATCAATCAAATGTTCTCTCTAAGATTAATAATGTAGATCCACCATAATTATTAAACTCGGTTGCTTCATAAGTTCATATACCACAACTCTAGTTTTGCTATCAAACTTAGAAATAGATTGTCTACAATAATAACTTAGAGTCCGCTCTGGAAATTAAAATAAACAATCATAGAAAAAATAAACATAGGAGAACAAACATATTCATCATATAAACTGAAAATAAAAGGTAAAATAAATCTCATAGTTCTTGAAATCTAAAGGTTTTTGTGTCTTTGCAACCAAGAAAAAAGAGTTTAGCCTTGCATATCTACTAAACAATTAAACAAAAAGAAGGAAGAAAACATGATTTTGGGTTCTGTTGGAGGAGTGTGTGTTTTCTCTTTACTAGCCGTCCTCTCTTTTCCTTTTTCTCTTTCTTTTTATATCCTAGGAAACCTTAATCCCTTTTCTACAAAATAGTCCTTTCCTAAGTAGACAATTCACATTTAAGCCCTTCAATAACTATATTCCTAAAAAAGAAGAAATAGTCTTGCATAAAATCTTCAAGCTTTGAATTTTGACTTAGAGGGGCTAAATTGCCGAAATAAAGACTTAGATGATGGTTCAAATGCTTTGAGAAGTACTTTGGACTTGTTTCTTCACAAAACATGTATATTGGCAGAATTCACGTGTCATATTAGAAAAATCCTATATCTCTCATATGAACTATTTTTCTGCTGCAATTTGGTAGGCTAATATGTATTTGAGTTAGGAATCTAAAAAATTAATTTTACATGAAATGGACTTTTGTAGCTCTAGATATTTAAGTCGGAATGGTCGAAGGTCAACACTAGCAGAATGCAATATTTGACTTTGAAGGCTGTGATTTCCATGTTTTTTCTCTTTTTATTTTTCTTGCTTATATGTATATAAAGGTATGGATGTTATCTTTCTAATGCCACTAGAAGCGCTTTGTTTTGACCTCTAGAGCTCAAACTCTGCACAAAACATCAATTGGAGGTCAAATCTGCCAATTATCTCCAATTTACTTCTTTTTGAATCTTTCATCCAAAAGTGTCTTCAAACCATTAAAAACAAAATATCAAGGTATTTTATGTATAAAATATAGGCAAAACACTAGGTAATTGTGGGTAAAACTATCAAATAATATGGTTGCATCACTTTAAAAGAGGAAGTCCTTAGTAGGGCATATAAGTCCAAACTTGCAATTCATCTTGAAAGCACTAAGATATACATGGACTTGAAGGAGTAATATTGATGGCCTAAGATGAAAAGGGAAATAGTTGAATATGTGGTGAAATGTGTAGTATATTAGCAAGTAAATTTAGAGCATCAATGACCTACATGACAACTGCAACCTCTTTCAATCCTAAAATGAAAATGGGAGAATATCACCATAGACTTTGTGTCTAGATTACTAAAGCATGTTTTATAATAACATACCTAATAATATAAGATACCTTTCATTTATGGTAAATGTTCATCTTAAATGCAGGCCTGTCACATAAACGAAAGGATTGATTGATGAGTTCAAGTATTGAAATTGAAAGGACAAAGAGAGGGCCAAACTTAGAAAAGAGATGTTGGTGCAGTCCAAACTGAAACACTGTTCGGTAATTAGGTCATATCTCGAGTTCTAGATGTTCAAATGATCCTAATTTTTCACACAAATTCAGTAAGACATAGGCCTACAACTTTCATGTGGATTCCAAGATTTAAAAAGGTCGTTTTCAAGTCCAAATTATAGCAATAACGGAGAAGTCTGAATCTGTCCTGCGGCCTAAACACTGTTCAGTGTTCAGCCCATATCTCAAGTTCTAGAAGTCTAAATGACCTCAATTGTTTTTTCCTGGAAAGCTAAGACAATTTCCTATAACTTTCATGAGTATAGGTGGATCCAGTTCTGATGCTAGCAATGACGCTTTATTCAGACAAGAAGATAAGGATTTTCACCAAGTCAAGAGTTGGCCACCTACTCAATAATTAGTCATGAAATCAATAGTTCTAAATTTTAGCCTATAAAAGGAGGCATTTGCCATGCATTTAGGCATCTTGGTTATTCAAATCAATATCATGCTCTTTATTTCTCTCTTTATATATTTTTTTTTTAATTTTTAAGTTTTGCTTTTATTAATATCTTGTTTATGCTTTTCATTTCCTTTCCTTTACTTAGTTAACTTGTATCTTATTTATGTTCTTGTTTTGTTTATTTATGTTTCTCTTCTTTATTATGTTTAGCTAAGTTTATTATCTCAAGGTGAAAAGGCTACACTAATGATGTAAGAATAAGTATAGTGTAAACTCAACATGGACCTTAATGTTTAATATTAACATGTCTTATCTTTTTATCTTACTAATTCTTAATACCTCGCTTGTTAAATGGTTAATCTAGATTTGTGTTGTATAACACTTGGTACAACAAATGCTTGGCACTCTCATAGTCCAACCGTATGGTATTACCTACACTTGTGCTATGAAAGGAACTTGATTTGTTGTTAACATAAGTTAGCATCATAAATTCCTGATAATATTTAAATGTTTGGTGTTACATAAATAAGATAATTAATATGATCATGTTAACAATTTATAATGAGCTATTAATGACAAATCATCCGATTGGAACCTTCTTTGTGTGTGGTTTTCAATTGAGTAATAAGAGTTTATACTATACTTGTTTGAAATACCATTAATAGATCCTCTAACCTTAACATTTGTTTTTATCATTGTTTAATCCTTACATTAATCTTTCATCTCAAAGTTGTCATCAACTTCTTCTTATTATTATTATTATTATTATAATTATTATTATTATTGTTATTATTATTGCTATTATTAATGTTATTATTATTGTTGTTGTATTATTATTGTCTATAATTTATACAATTAACCTCCCTGTGGTTTGACCCCGGTCTTACCAGGTTATTTATTACTTCGACACTCTTGCACTTGGGAGAAGACATTAATCTTTTGGTCATGTCATATACAGTATACCATAGGCACAAAGTTGAACTTAAACACTACTTTTCATCCACAGACAGCCAAGCAGTCTAAGAGAATAATTTAAATTTTAGAACATCTATTAAAGTTTGCCTTTTAGAGAGTTTGGAGAATGATGGGAGGATTATCTACCATTAATGGAATTTATGTATAACAATAGCTATCATCTACCATTGGTATGACACCTTATGAAGCTCTGTATGGAAAGAAGTATCGCACTCCCATATGCTCGGAAGAAGTTGGTGAAAGGAAGCTTTTAGGGCTAGAATTGGAGAAACTGACTACTAATAAAGTAATACTAATCTGAGAAAGGATAAAATAACCTCAAAATAGACAAAAGAGTTATGCGGATAACCAAATAAGGCCATTTAAATTTGAAGTAGAAGATTAAATATTTCTAAAAGTTGCATTTAAAATGAAAAGCAAATTGGCACCAAGGTATATTAGTACTATTAAAGTTATTGAAAGAATAAGCTTTATTGCTTACCTCATGGAGTTACCCTCACATATGAGGTGAGTATATGGCATGTGAGTATATAACATTCAGGACTGTTTCCATGTTAGTTTAATATGTTATGTAGCCAATCGATCGGTTACATGTGCATTATTATATTCATGTAAACACATATTTATTATTAATAAATGATTAATTTATCTTTAATATTCATATAATAGTAGATTAATGAATTTAATATTTAATTTATGAATCTAGAGTACAGATAAAGTTCATGGGACAAAATATTTTGCAAAATTTTTTTAAAAGTTGTTATAATTATGGGATTTCGATCGCATTAAAAAATTGTTTTTAAAATGTTTATGGTCGATGCTCTCTTAAATACTAGACATTTATTAGAGTTGTAGAAATTGATACATATTATGTTATTTTCTTTACTAAAGGAAGCAGTTATTCTAATAAACTGAGATATAAGGGATATCTAGAACTAATATGCAGGTGTTTGTCATAAAAAATGTACATTGAACTGATCCGCGTGAGAATTTGATGTGGAAAAATCACTTATGTCTATGGAATGGCTCACATGATGGTTGTGAAAATAATCCTTAGACTCAATTATTAAGTTATCTTATATAGAAAATGTTATGCTTTGATCTTATTACATGTTATCTTTATCAAGGTAACAAAAGGGAAAACATTAGTATAACATAAACTATATGAAGGTACTTAAGTCATCAAGAGAGGATTCATCACCCTAGGTAAATTAGAAAAAAATATTTCATCTGTTCTCAAATAATATTGACTGAGAAATTCTTCGCCAATGTGGAATGAGATTTGAAAAGAGTTTCAAATATTATTCAAACAATTAATTAATATTATGTAGAAAATAAACATGATTTAACATGACAGATATACTTCATGCTTTAATGTTAAATCAGAATATTATTGATGAAATGATATCAATTACACTAAGAAACTGATCATTGAAAGGTTAAGTCAAATCATTAATGATTTTTTTAATATTTAGGGGATCATAACACATTGTTAGATAATGCACCAGATCTTTAAATATAAATTAATTAATTGTTGAATTGATAATAAATTAAATTTTTTAATTTATTTAATTCTATTTAATTAAAATTATAATTTATATTTGGGTCAACATATTAGGAACCTAATGAGTCACACACATTAAGAACCACTAATCAGAAATTAAACTAGGATGATTTAATTAAGTATGACTTGATTAAAATATATTTTATAAATTAAGGACTATAATATAATTAATTCAGGGATTATATTTTTAAACCTAGAAAAATCAAGGACTTGATTAAGTTAATTTTTAAAATTATCCTGAATTAATATATCGATATTATTCAGGGGGAAATTGATATTTTTCTAATTTATAGAATTTTTATATTTTTCTATAAATAGTAAGCTATGCCTCTTATTTTGGAGTTGTTGTCCGTCAAACAGAATAACTACGTAAATCACAGAATAGAGAGCTAGCACTCTAGGCATAATAATCTTTCTCTCCTAAATATGGATATAGGAGATTTCTCCCTAGTAAAATCCATATGGACAGTAAGGTAAATATTATGAAAAAACAATAAATTAAAAATTTGTACTTGGGGAATGAAAAAGAATTATGAGATTGGAATAAAATATTTATGTCCTAATTACAAAAATATAATAAAATCTGAAAATGGTTGAAAAAGAAATACATAAACATAAATAAAAATCAAATGAAAATGAAATAAAAATAATGGAATGTAATTTAAAGAGATTTGAAATAGCCTACCTTAAATTTGATATAAATGAGTGTTGAAAATTGAGAAACATTTACTTGGAAAATCAAAAGGGTATTAATGAGGGATATAATGGGAATTACCTAAAACTTTTTTAAAAATATATGTTTGTGTGTGGGTGGGAGTAGTGTGGCTGACTATAGAGACAAAGAAGAAAAGAGAAATGGGTAGGAAAGCCTAGAAATTTAAAGGAAAATCAAGAAATTGAGAGAAGATCTTGAAGTTTGTAAGGATTAAACACTATATACATCAAGATTTAGAGAAAAAATAAAGTAAGAAAGAGGGTAGAGAGAGTGAGTAAGTCATGACAAAATAAATTAGGAAGTAATGAGGAAGAAAATTGACAAAAAGTTTGATTTCTCTTGCAAATTCTCCTTATTTCTTTGTGATTAGAAAGTGAGGATCACTTTTACCATGAATCTTTGTGTTATTGATGAATTTTGAAGCTTTTAGTTAGGGTTTACATTATGAAATATTGAGTTTTATAGGTTGAAATGTTTATGATGATGATTTTTGTTTAGAATGGTATTCTCAAATATGGAATAATGATGGCTAATATGTTAATTGAAGGAAATTGAGAAAAAAAAATTAATGTGTTCTTCCTTGTTGAATTTCAGCCAAACATGAAAATAAGGAGTTATATTGATTTTAATGTTATGGAATTTGTGTTTCATCAGGTTAGTTGAAGTATTTAATATATGGAAAATTAATAAAATTTCATAAAGAAGTAAAGGAAATTCATGAATTTGATTTTTGTGATGGGTTGGCTTAAATGTTAAAAGTGTGAAAAAGTTTATTAAATTGTGTTATTGGATGTATATGTTTAGGCCAAATGGAGCTAAAATGGATATAAGAAAAGGATGTTTAAATTTTGATGTAATATAACTGTTAAGATGGACATGGATGAGATGGTCTTGTATTGAGAGGACACTTCAGTAGCTAGACAACAGCCAGAGCAAGTGTTGGGATGCCATTGCAGGTAGGTGCTTGACACCTATAATATGTTAATTTAGGAGCTTTATTTAATTAGTGTTGTTAAATTAGTGTTTGTATTAATTAAGTTGTATGGAAGAAATAAGTAAAAGGAAAGGAAGAGGAAAAAGGGAAATGATGTTTGATTAGTTATCCATGTGTTGGAAGCTAAGGATGTTAGTTTGGCTAGCATTAACAAATCCTAATGATCGAGGGAATACAACATGAAAGAGAATAAGAATCTGATTAACCTTTACAAGTGAGGAAGGTTAAAGATATCAACGTGAATAAATTGATATTAGCATTATAAGATTAATGAATAAGGAATATAAAAGGAGTTAAATTAAAGAATAAATAGTTAGCCATGAGTTTCTTATTGTAGAAAAGATATTTATATTTAATTATTGTTGTGAAAGTGAATAAGTTATGAATAAGTAAGTTTCTTTGTTATTTCTTGTATTTTTTAGGTCCATCTTTTGTACAACTAAAGTAGTGTTGAAGGTTTTATATTGTTAATGTAAATTAAGCATCTTCTGTTATGCACAATGTCAGATGGTGGGTCACGCTTCCTGGATTGAGGGGTTTTGGATTCATTAGGATAAATCATAAAATTATGATTTGAAAGAGTTCAAGAATTACCACATAGTATTATGGTCATTAGGAAACCTAATGGTTTGCGAGAGTCTAGGTAACGAAACTAGTTGTGCAAGGAGAAGACATATCATCCCTAATGCACTCTATCTATGGAAAGCTATATTGTTGATTGTTAAAAGTCATGTTTCTATTCGTTAATCAGTCTAAGGTTTAAAAAAATCCTTCTTAGTAAAAAGATTCTTACCTTATCATATTAAAACCTAACAATTTTAAAGTCTAAAAAAAATATTTGTCTAAGGTTTAAGAAAAGTCTTCCTCAGTAAGGAAATCCTTATCTCATCGAGTTAAAACTTAACCATCCTAATGCCAAAAAAAAAATATTTGTTATTTGAAATTGTAGCCAAATCCTATGGATAATCGCAAACTTATTATAATATTTGTCTTAACCCAATTTTAGGTTTCCCCTAAAATCATCTTAAAAAAAAGCAAAAAATAAAAAAAGGATTGATAACTTGGCAAAAAAAAGAAGAAGGTAGGCTGAGAAGAGCTCTAAGCACGTGGAGGAAAAAAAACTGATATTTAATCACAAGCTTAATTAAAGGTTTAATTAAGTTTAACAATTAATTTGCACTTTTAATATGTCAAAATTCACTTTATTAAGGGCTTAATTGATGAAAAAATAAGTGTGAAAGCTTAATTTGGGCTTAATTGAGAATGATGGAATTTCAGATGATCAAATTTAATTTTTACAAAGTTAATTGGGTGAAATCATGGAAAAAATTGAAAGAAAATCAAAGTTTAAGGTCAATTAAGGGTAAAATTGAAGAAATTCAAACCGAGGATCTTTTTGCAAAAGGCGTTTGAATTCGAGAACTCAACTTGGTTGAAAACATAGTGAAATTGAAGAAACTAGAAGTTTGAAGGTCAATTATAGATAAAATTGAAAATATTTAAGACCAAAGACTAAGTTGAAAAACACGTTGAAATCAAGGGATGTTTTTGAGACTTGACAGGGGCAAAATTGAAGTGATTCTTAAAATTAAAATTCAATTAAGAACTTAATTGAAAAAATTAAAAGATTGAGGGTTGAAATTAAAAGAGGAAGTTTAAAACCTAAATTAACCTAAAACACCAAAACAATGTTGTTTTATTTAAATGAAATGGTGCGATTTGTGTTGTTTTGACCTAAACGACGAGTTTTGGATTCAAACAACGTTGTTTTGGTCAACCAAAAAAAAATGTGTCAGATAACATGTTGTCTTGCACTGTTCTTCATCCTCTTTAAAGAAACCATGAAGCCACCTTTCAAGGCCATTTAATGCCTTATTTTTTCCCCAAACAGGACAAAAAAAACACCACCTTCGTGAGTTGATATTGTACTACACTCTTTTTTATTAATATCTTCTTTTTTATTTATTTTTTATTTTTTTTACTTTGCGGTGATTTTTTATTAAAATTTTAATTAATACTCATATTTTTAAAATTGTTTGTTGAACTTTTTTATAAATGTTAATTAATTCTTTAAAGTCATAATGTTTCCAAGAGATTATTGCAATTTATCTTTTAATATTTTTCCTTTTATATTTTTTATAAATAAATTATGTCTAATATTTTTATAAAAACAAAAATAAAATTTGTTCTTAGCAGTAAAAAATAATCTCTAATATAAAATAAAAAAAATAAGTTAAATATTTACAAAATTCTTTTTTATTTACCGATTCATATATATTTTTATAATTTATTTTATTTAACAGAAACACCATCTTTCAATTTTTCAATTTAAAAAATAATGATACACAAAAACTCATACATGATATTGACATCTTTTATTCTTACATTAAAAATTTAGTTCATGTGCTTAAAACATCTGAGTATTTACGGTCGACTAGTGTTTTAACAAACGACAATCAGTTTGCTTTCAATATTAGGAGTTTCCATGTTGCAGTTATTGCCCAATAACAACATAAATGACTTTCTAAGAAAAATCTTATTATTTTTCATTGCATTGAGATCTACTTGAGAAGACCAAAATTAACTAAACCCAAATTCAGAACAGCTACAAAACAGCCTAACAAAGAATAAAACCCAAAACTGAAGTCAGCCCATCCAAGGAAGTAAAGGAACAGCTTAATGTAAGCCTTAAGCTTCACCCAAAAATAAAGAGAGGAGAAAACCCTATTTTATATTACAATTTGCTGAGGATCTACAAAAGTTTTTGCTTCAGTGGCTACAACAAACACAGTGAAACATTACCAGATAGAACAAATATATGATATGATATGCCCTAACATATGAAACAAGGTCAGATATTGCGGTATATTCCAGAACTCGGCAATCCATCCTAGCAAAATTATCCAGTAATCATAGTGATGTTCCCTATCCTGAGATACACCTGATAGTTGTAAAACCTGTTGATTCAAAATAAAAAAATATCAAAATAAGAAGTCTAGAATTGATGACAGGAAAATATATAACAGCCATCAAAACATCAGACTCTTGCTAGTATACTCTACTTTAACCAGATGATGCAAACAGCATGTGGTGAGACAGACATGTGACTTGTTTGTGTAAGAAAGTTTGTGTTAATCCAGTGCACGCAGAAATCAGTTTGAAAAACAATTTCAAAATTTTTCCACAAATTGTCAAACCACAACTTAACAGCAACAGCAACTGCGTACCACTTTCAATGATCCATCTTAGCAAAACGTCCCCTAATTCTTGTTCTGCCTTCTGCCCGAACCTTGCGGGATTCATACCTGATATGTTTGCTGTACCTGTTGTTTTTAACAAAAAGAATGTTGGTTTACAAGTTCCAGAAAAATGACATCCGAAGATCACTCATCTCATGCTAATGAACCATCCTGCTAAGATTCTACGTCTTATTTAGGTGGTTCACTTGACATGTCCATGTCCAATAATTTAAAATTCTCAACAATCCATCTGTCACAAGACTACCCTTAAAATATAGAGTAATTACTAGGTAAAGTAGTTTCCAGTCCATGAAACATATAGAAGAGCTTGTTGAAGACTGATGCGTCTTCTTCAATGTAAATTTATTCAGAACAAAAAGGTGTTCATTTTGAATCTTAATTTCTCAGTTACCTCGATCCAATGAGAACATGCTAACGCAATTCAATTTCTTGGAGACCCCAAAACTATCAGAGAGTTTTAGAAAATCTAACACTTAAACCAAAGCTAAATATTACAAAAATTAATCACTTTCGATGGATATAGGAAATGTCAATCTCAGAATGCACATGTTCAAGTTCCTTTCAAATTGAAAACATAGATTTGCAATAAAATACTATCAAAGAACTGGTGGTCCAAATACCTCCTTGTTTTCTTCTTCTCCTTGTATCGTGAAATAGCAGAATCTCTCTCCTGGCTGTTCAATTCATATGTCACAACATTTGGGAGAGCTGGTAATGTTTCAATTGTAAGAGTTTGTGGCTCTGCTGCATGATCATCATGGACTTGACTTGCACTGCCAATAATATTTAACTCTTTGTCAGGAACTGCACAACTTTCCTCAAAGTTGCTTCTTGGTAATGTAGTAGGAAAACGAACTTGATGAGCAGCTTCACCATAATCAGCAAGCCAGTCGGGCAGATTTTCCTGAATGAAGGAAAAATAAATTATTCCTCTTTTATTCTACTGAAAGAACATCTGATACTAATAATTGCAAGAACTGAATTAAAATGAAACCAAAAGACAAGAAAATAAGTTTACATAAGAAGCTCTCTAATGATTAAGCCAGCTAATAAGTGATCACGAGCCTGCCACTCATGCTATGAAGTAAAATAGGTTTCATGCAAAAAATCTAGTGACCCTGGAGACAATGGGATAAATTGTAGACACAATCAAGAACAAACTGATCTAAAACCCAGGAAAAGTTTATTTTGACAAATAACCAATGTCTTGTATGCCCATTTCATGTAAAAAATTCATTAACCCCGGAGACCACAAGATGGCCTCTCTCCCACATGAAAACAAAGATCTACTAGATGATATTTAATCGATTTGCTTTTTTGCATGTGTGTGCCTTGGTGGACAGGCAAGTTATAAATCTTTGCGTGCACCTGCTGATAAAGCTTTGCTTCTCAATTGCCAACCCTAAAACCCTTGATCATCCACATGGACCAGTGTGCCAAACCAACAAGGCAACAAGAAGACTCGTATTACCACTTAGAGTACGAAAAGACATGTTGATGATATTTTGAATTCAGATCCAGTCCTACTGAGATTTTTCTCTTTCCTTCCACATGTAGATCACTATGTCATTCTTAATTCGGATAATGAATTAGCTCAACAATGGCGAGGCAGATAGATAAAAGGAAATTAATTCCACAACCACAATCAAAAATGCTAATGCTCACAAATTATACGAGGTAGAAAACATGAAAGTTTACAAATGAATGCCGTAGACTACATGACTACATGGAAAAGAATTACCTTGTATGAAGTGAATGCCCCAGGATCACCAATTGTATTTAAATTCAGTGGCTGCGGATCAGCATCCAGTGATTGGAGGATATTAGCAGGGTCAATGTCTGCATTTCCATATGGATCAGGCTTCCATCTCACTAGTTCACGAAGCTGACAAAGGATTTCTTCCTTGTGCTGCCCACAAGCAGCATTACGATTCTGATTCAAGAATGACATCCTCAACCAGGTCAAAACCACAGCAGTCCATTGACAAAATTTGACTAGTATTTAGCAACAAAGATTTTTCATATGGAGATCATAATTCAAAAACACTAAAAATCTACACAAATTTACTTAGAACTTTAATTTTTAGAAAACAAAAATTTATAGCCAATGACGTACCAAGCTTGTACTTTAATTTTCCCGCATAAAACTTTCTGGATAATTTTCAGTCATAGAAAAAAAATAATAAAAAAAAGGAGTGAATCTCAATTAAACTCGTGCATTTATCAACAAAGGAACCTAAAGGGAAAACACAATTAGTCAACAAAGTTTTTTTTCTTTTTTTTTTTTTAAAAACAAAAAACAGTTGTGTTTGGTTGCCAGCAATCCGATCAAAAAAGCTTCTTTTTTTTTTTTAAGATCTTTTTGTAGTTCAAACCAATGAAACCTACCGCAACCACATGGATTTTTTAAAGTGAGACTTTTCAGTACAGCATAAGCAGAATTGGAATCTTCATCTGAAGCTAACAAAAAACCCCTCGGACACACTAATTTAAGCTTTACAATGATTATTAAGAAGCACAAATAGATAATTACCTTAGGCAAAGGAGGGACTCCTAAAGTCTGGAAATGTGAACCCGAATCACTGGAAACTATCAAATCATCAATGCAAACGGCAGGGCTATCCCAAAGAAACAAATCCGAAAAGCTATCATCAAGTTCAGACCCCATAAACCCATCACTTTCTTCACTAAAAAACAGAGACTTTTTGAGACCCAGATCTTCAAACCCCAAAATTGTCATCAATTCATTCCCTGAAGGGCACCCAGTAAAACCCTCAATCGGCCTACGAATGTGTGTTGAAGACAAAGAAGAAAGACTGTGTCTTTCCCAGTCGCAGTTTTGGCAAAAAACAGAGTGCTCTGTTTGACAGAAGATTGATACAGGGGATGCGTGACAGGCATCACAGAGCAGTGAACGAGTGTGCTTGGAGAAGAGCTGGTTCGTTGAGTGGACTTCATGATCACAAGCGAAACAAAGCTTGGCTGAGTCAGCTCTGCAATATAGGAGAGCTGTGGTGTCATTACAGTAATCACAAAGCCTTTTTTGTTGTTGTCTGGGCTGCATGATTGTTGCTGTTTGGAGTTTTGGTTGTTGCTGCTGTTGATATTGGGGTTTAAGAGAATCGGTCATTTCGGTACATTTGCTATATACATGGATATTGTTTGATTATTGATTACTTTTGAGATAATTTAATGTGTTGAAAAGGTTGAGACAGCTTATCTTCCTTGTTGTCCAAGAAAATTGATTGTACGTTTTGTTTGATTTTTCTTTCAATCAATTAAATGAATTGAAATGGCATCCTCATCTTTTCACTTTTTTCTTTTTAAGTTGCGCACTTGTGTTTTGCTTTCTTGCCTGCCTGGCTACCAGAATTTTCATTGTTTGAATATAATTGTACATTCATTTCAAATAATCTTATTTTAATTTTCAAAATTATTAAATTCCAAAAATCTTATAGATTTTAGTGAACTTCTAGAATTCCAGCCAACTTAAAACTATTCATTAAAAATATTATAGTTACTTTTTAAAATATTTTTTATTTAAAAATATATTAAAATAATATTTTTTTTATTTTTAAAAAATTATTTTTAACATTAGCATATCAAAATAATTTAAAAGCACCAAAAAAATATTAATTTAAAGTAAAAAAATAAAATTCAAATTCAAATTTTTTTAAAAATATTTTTAAAATATAAAAACAAGCATATTTTTTATATTTTTTCTTTGACTAATATTTTAGAAAATTAGTAGTTCTTGAAGAGGAAATTCAACATCCACGAGTGCTATTGCAGATATTTTGTTTGAAAAATTATAGTTTTTGATTCATTTTTTTTTTGAAAAATGAAAACAGATTATTTAATAAAATTCTAAAATTTATTTTGAAATTCACTTTATAGTCAAAATTCAAGTCATCGGATGAAAATTTTGAGATTTTAATTTTATTTAATGCAAAGCAATCTTTTTAGCACATTTTACCAAATATTCTTGCAACAACAGTAAAACAAAAATATAACATCCACCAATCCTTTGTATTTATTATAAATTATTTGTGGTGATAGTTATTAAGTTTAATTTCTTATCTTTTTCAAGTTTAATTATTAACAAGTACTTGACTTATATGAAAAGGAATTATAATGACAAGAGTACCAAATTATATGTCTACGTTAGTAAAAAATGATGATAAATTTAAGTAATGTAAATAGACTCTTGTCCACATAGCAGTTGTCATCCTCTACCATTTACAACACATCAATTTATCATATTTGTTTTTAATGATATTGGAATTTCTTATAGACTTTAAGCAAAAGTAAAATAAAATAAAAAAATCCTTCTATTTATTTTTTTAAAACATCTTTTACTGTGGGGCAAATTTAAAGGAAAAATACAAGAAGATTTTACTGTTCATCTCATCACAAAATATTATTATTTTAATAGTTTTTTTTTCTTTTTTGGTTTTGTTTTCCACCTATGGTTTTTTTTTAAATTTTAATTATATCCTTCAATATTAAGTTTTATTGGAGTTTGAACTTCATAATGTTTTTCAATTTATTTTTTATAAGGTTATTTTAGTCTCATGACTTGAACCGCGGGTTTGACTTGACGAGTTGACTCATGTTTTTTTCTTTTTCTACTGAGTTTTTTTTCCTAGTTTCACCATTCAACATTGAGTTGATTAAGAATTAAACTTTGTAATTTTTTTGTTTACTTTCTATGATATTATTTTCGTCTTATGACTCGAGTTATAGGTTTGACAGGTTAATTTAAGTTGAAGCAAGTTATTTTTGTATTATTTTTTAATTTCATCCTTCAATATCTGGTTTATTGATGATTGGGATTCATAATTTTTCTCAATTTACTTTTTACGAGGTTATTCTAGTTCCTTGATCCGAACCATAAGTTTGATGAATTAACTCGGTTAAATCTAGTTTTTCTCCCTTTTTCTAATTGATTTTTCTCTCTCAATTCTATCATTCAGTATCGCGGTGATTGAAAATTAAGTTTCGTGATTTGTTTCGGTTTGCGTTTTATAAAGTTATCTTCATTTCATGACTCGAGTCACATGTTTAATAGGCTAACTTAAGTTGACTTTAGTTATTTTTTTTGTGTCTTTTTTTAATTGATATTTTTTTTAATTTTATCTTTCTATATATAATTAATTGGAAATTTGACTTCATAATTTGTTTCAATTTGCTTTCTACTAGGTTATCATGATCTTATGACTTGAGTTGTGAGTTTGATATGTTAACTCTAGTTAACTTAGGTCATTTTTTTAGGATTTTTTTAAATTGATTTTTTTTTAATTTTATCATTCAACAATGGATTTATTAAAATTTTAGCTTTATAATTTATTTTGATTTTTTTCTATATAGTTATAATGATCTCATGACCTGACATGCAAATTAGATGGTAAATCCAAGTTGATATAAATTGGTCCAATAAGTTATTGCCTTGGTATTTATAAAAAATAAATCATTTTTAATATTTATTTTAAATCTAATGAAATTTTTACAGGTTATCTAGATTATTTATAAATTTATAAAATCAATTGATTTATATCATATCATTCTTTACATGTTAAACAAAATTTCTGCTATAAAAAAATACTAATAATTCCTAAATGTTTTTTAACTATTAGAAAAAGAATTCATATATTGCGCGAGCCAATCTAGTAGGCTGCTATTGCCAACATGTTCCCTTTATTTAATTTCAAATGCAATTAATGAAAAGAGATATTTTAGAAAAGCAGAAGATTTTTCAGGATTTTGCTTCGCTTACTTTCCTATCAACTTAGATATTTATGCGTGTTTGGGGCTCTCCTCCACTGGAGAACTTGCTGGATCCGCCTCAGATAACAATACGACAAAGGAAGGCCAATCATGTCATTTACAAACCAAAAAAAGGCTAATTCCGTGCAAAATCACGGACTCATGTTGATATCGCAATTAAGCCTCTCCACTCATTTCATTTTTAAATAGATTCATATTAATTATTTTACATGTATTTTATTATTGGTTGAATAATGTTTTTTTTTAAAAAATTTAAATATTTTTTATAACACAAATATGAATTATAAATAAAAAAATATATCCATGCATTTAATTAAATAAATTAAAAATTATATTTGTTAATATAAAAAAATATTAAAACATCTATTCTACTCACATTGCTACAAGTCAAATTATTTTTTCTCTAACACAAATAAATTAACGTGCAGTGTTATTAACATATTTTTTGATAATAAGTAAAAACTATAAATATGGAGAAAACAAATTGATACTTATATATAATAAAATATAGCAAATATCATATATATTAATAAAAACATGTAAGATCTCAAGCTCATTTTAACATTGTTGAAAAATAAGACAATGTTACAAGTATTATATTAAAACATTATTTCCTTAATGTTTGTATAAGAATTTTTTGAAAAGCAAAAATTGTAATGAAAAATATTTAAAAACAAATTACAAAAAAATAAAGAAGAGAACAAAAATAATGATATAAATAGGTTAAGTGTAGAGTGATAAATATTTCATGTATAAAGAATAAAAAATAATATGTTCTTTAAAAAAACATGTAAAGAAGAAAAAAGAAAAACTAAACAATTATGAAAATATGAAAATAAAAAAAAAATGATAATGAATAGGCCAAGTGTAAAATGGTTAAAATATCAAGTATAAAAAGAAAAAATATATAGGAAAAAAATTATTATCTGAAACTCTTTTCAAATCTCATTCCACCTTGGCCAAGGATTTCTCAGTTAATACTATTTGAGAATAGATGAAACAATTTTCCTAATTCATCTAGGGTGATGAATTCTCTCTTGATCACTCAAGTATTTTCATATAATTCATGCTACGTCAAATGTCTACCCTTTTATTACCTTGATTAAGATAACATGTAACATAATTAAAGCATAACATTCTGTATATAAGATGACTTAGTGGTCTCAAGTCTAATGATCATTTATGCACCCGTCATGTGAGCATTTCTATAAACATAAGTTATCTCTCTATATGAAATTCTCTTGTGGGTCAGTTCAGTATACATGTTTTATGACAATCACCTACATATTAGTTCTAGGTATCCTTTATACCTTAGCTTATGAGAACAACTACTTTATTTCATAAAAGAAAGAATATAATATGTATCAGTCTTTATGACTTTAACGAATGTCCAGTATTTAAGAAAACATTGATCAAAAATATTTTAGGAACAATGCTTTGATGCAATATAAATCCTATAATTATAACAACTTTATAATTTTCTTTGCAAAATATTTTTGTCTCATAAACTTTATCTTTACTTTATATTCATTAATCTAATATTATATGAATATGAAAGATAAATTAAGACTTTATTAATAAATATATATTTACATGAATATAATAATACCACGTATAACTAATCAATTCGATTGATTACAAGTATTAAACCAACACTTGTCCATTCAATGACCTTTGGCATTACCAAACCTCGCAATGTCATTCATTAACCATTTATAATCTCTAATTGGCTGCATGAGATCAACTCATATACAAGTTCATCTGCACTGTTCATTTGTTGTTGTCAACAATGAAAGATTTATTGCCCATCCGTTGATTTGTCCAATAAATATTTTTTAAAACATGAATTTTTTAAATATTTTTTTTCTCATTTATTGAATTTCTTATAATTATTTGTGTATATTTCAAAATAGTAGAAAAAAAATATAAAGAACATAAATTAATACTAGAAATTATTTTATCAACAATAATAAGTCAAATAAAAAAAATTCATAATAAATTTCAAAATCTTATTAAACTTACATCAATAGATAAGTTACAATTTAATAGAAAAGTCACAATTTAATAAATATGTTCTGTTATGAAGGTAGTGGTGGAAACAAACCAAGATAATGTTGACTATCATAAGGTGAGACCAATATATGTTGGTTGAGGCTTAGGTCGATATACTGGTATACACAGGGGATATATCTGTGAGCCATATGTGATGATATAGATGAAGTCATAGGTGCTGAAATACATTGGTCCATATTTGATGTCCAAGCTTGATATCCCATGTGATATGGTTCAAGTTCGTCCTTGGATTTCTTATAGTAAGCATTTAGCTATGTGTTTGAGATTGGTTGTTGATATGGTTCAGTGTATGATTTAGCCTTTGGTTTTTCATGATGGGTTTTTACATAAAGATGCATTCGGTCAGATTGAGGCTCTTATGGATGATGGGTTCAGCCCAATTCTTTTGTTGGGTAATTTGGCTAGATCGAGACAGGCTATGCATGAGATGTTTTTGGGCAGCAAAAAAAGTTTATTTGGAGTGTATTTTGGGTATGATTTGGTCCCTATTAATGAATATGAGTTTGGGTTACATGGAGTTCAAAATTTGCTTATGTTAATTAAGATGTTAGGATCAATTCAGATTTATTTGGGGTTGGTTTTCTAATTCTACAAGGACTTAAATAAGCAAAATATCCTCATAAAATTCAAGAAAATTTCATTCATTATTTCCCTTATTATTTAGTAAAATATTTATCAACAAAGAAGAAAGTTTCCTAGTCAACAAAAAATGCTAAAGGGGCTTCCAAATCTGATTTTTTAAGCTAGGAAAGATTAATTAATGATTCTCATAGTTTAGGAATGAAACTAAATTGACAGGTATAAAAGGAAGAGATTTTCTTCATTAATTGTCCATGTAAAGTAAGGAAAATAAGCACAACAAGGTAAGAAGACTTCAAAATTAATTCCACATTCAAATCAAATTTCCTATTCTATTTGGAACTTTTTAGGGGTGACAAATTTGATTCTAGCATATCTAGGATATTACTTTTGGATTTTTATTATTTTTTTATCAGGGTCAATTTTGTAAGTGGGCTCAAATTAGTCTGCACATGGGGATCCATTCGGGTTATTTGAAGCATTATATAAGTGTTTTGTATTCTGAGAAACAGGTAGCCATGTATTTATGAAATAAACTTGTGTTTTACGTGATGCGATATGTTATCTTGCTAGGACAAAAATCAAATATGACTTATCAAGGTATAATTAACCTTGTAGTGTCATTCGATTCGATTCTAATAGTGCTGGTGCTTTGAGACAAGTTTTCATTGTGTCACACTTCTCAAACTTGATTTTTGGCTTTCTTGGGGAAGTATCATCTTCGTTAGGGGTTATTTAACCACGTGAACAAGAGGTTCGCATCACCATGTTACTAAGAAATTTTTTGACAAAAGTCATCTCCTGTTGTAGTGATAAAATATGACCATCTCTTTCCTTTATTTGCTCTTTCAATGCCTGAATTGATGAACTAGGAGGTGTTGACTCCATCATGTAGGATTGTGACGAAGAACTTGTACTAACCATGGACTTTGGTATACCAAGTGCACCATATATTCTACCCTTTGTAACTCCCTCCTATAGCCATATATCAAGCTGCTCCATCAAATGAAGGATGATTTTCCCGATTAGTTCCATATCTTGAATTTATCTCCTTTTTATTATTCTCCTATCATAAAATTAAATGTAATAATAATTCATTTGAATTTTAAATAATAATTAAATTACATAAAAAGTACTCACAACAACCTTTTTAGACTTGTTATTTATGAAGGTTTCAGGCTTCTTGGCATTCTGATGCAACGCCAAAAACACATCATCTCATATAGGTTCTTTTCCACTTGCTTTTTCTTGCTATCTCAAAAAAATATATATATTATAAAAGATAAATATAAAAATTGTAATTCCATTATAACAAAAAAAATAATTTAAATCCTTACCATGTTAGCTCGATATGATGCAAATGACATTGTACCTCTAGAATGAGTGCTTAATTTACCATATGTTTTAGTTAGCAGATTATTCCTTTTAGATTTTGATATCCTTTGAATTTCAGGGGTGAACCAAATATCTTTAAACATTTGATTCCAATCGTTATTATTTATCCAAACTAGACCTTTATTAATGCAATCCATAATATTTATGGTATTTCTGTCAGACATATCTCTTTTACGAGCTTGTGTCAACTATTGGTTAAAAGCAATTCTAGTCTTATCTTTCCAAATCTTATGACAATTGATTCATCATCCATAGAAAATGCATATTTTTTCTACCAAAAAAACAAAGCCAAATCTTACAAAACAATTGGATCATGGATGCAAACTTGTATTCATGTTACTTAATCTAGACTTTTTTTATGTTATAAAAAATCTCCAATTTATAATCTTATACATTATCTAATAGTAGTTGCTCAACATATGTTAACTTATATCACTAATTTCTTCTCTTTCAACCCTCAATTGCCTATCTAAAAAGTGTTAGTTTATATTGTATTATGATTAAGTTCTGTTGAAAGCTTGAGAGTTTTTTAAACTGGATATATTTGTAGTTCCTATGATCTAGTTTCTACTGAACATAAGAAAATGCATATCAACATATAAAAGAAAAATAACTTATAGTACTTGTTGACATAAAATAAACTTGAAGATATAGATTGAGGCAAGGATCAATCTTCTTGTTGGGTTTCCTGAAACACGTATACATAATAGAATCAATAAATTTAAAATTTTTTCAGGAGTCCCAATAAACCCTTTAGATAGGTCTAGGGTTATTTAGAGTTTATATGAAGAATACCTAAAGATCAAATGTTGTTTTTAGCTTTCAATAATTGTCGCAAACCACAAGCCCATCCAAATATTTGGCCTCTAACAGTAATCCACATGAATTAACAGTAAGAAATCTCTTAAACCCTTTTAGAAGAGAGAGATTGTTATATCTTAGAGTGCTTGTTTTTTTCTTTTATATTTTAGATGTTTATGTATTGTACTCCACTCACGCTTTATATCACTTAGAAAATAAGAGGCATAACACTCTATTTATAAGGAAACCTAAAAACCCTATAAATGACAAAATATCAATTAACCCCTTAAAATAACATTTATTATTTTAAGCTAATTTTAGAAATTTATTCAATCAAGCCCTTGATTGTTTCTATGTCTAGAATTCTAATCTACTGTATTAATTACTTTTCAGTCATCAATTTCTAAAATTTATATACAATCAAGTCCCACTTGATTAATTATCCTATTTTAATTTCTTACTTATAGTTCTTATATGTGTGACCCATTAGGTTCCATAATAAGTTTATCCAAATATAAATCACAATCTTAAATAAAATAGAATTAAATAAATTAAACAAAATAATTTATTATCAATTCAACAATTGAATGATTTATATTTGAAGATCAAGTATAATATGTAGCAACTTGTCATGATCCCCCAAATATTATAAAAGTCAAAGTGGTTTGACTTAACCTTTCAGTGACTAGTTTCTTAGTGTAATTATTATTTCTTCATCAATAATATTCTGATTTAAACATTGTAGCATGAAATGCGTTTACTCTGTCAAATCATGTTTATTCTCAACACCATAGTATTGCTTATTTGAATAAGATTTAAAACTTTTTTCAAATCTCATTCCACCTTACGTTAGGATTTACAATCAATACTATTTGAAAATAAATAAAATATTTTTTCTAAGTCACCATGGGTGATGAATCCTTTCTTAATTACTTAATTACCTTTATATAGTTTATGTTATACCCAATATCTGCTCATTTATTACCTTTGATTAGGACAAAATATAGCATAATCAAAATATAGCACTCCCTAAAGAGCTCTCAGTCAAAGAGTTTTTTGTTGCTAGAGAGAGAATTTAGAGAGAGATGATCTCCTTCCCTTGAAGTTTCTCCTCCCGATCCAGTTGCAGAGCTCCGTGAGATCATTTTTTCACGCCTCCCATGGCCAGTCCAACATTGGCGCCTCTGTTCCAGCAACCAGTGTGCGTGCGATGGATCTTATCCGAAACCCTAACAGGTCTCTGGCTTGAAGCTTCCGATGATGGGGATTTTGCTGGCTCATCTGTGGCTCCTCCCTCCAACGAGCTAGCCTCACCATGCTTGCTGAGGATGATCTCCCGCTCAAGACTATGTGGAGATGGCTAATTTGATAGGTGTCCCCATTGTTCAGGTACTGTTCAGCGTTGTGCTTCACTTCCTAATTTATACCTAGCTGGATCTTTAGGGGGTTCCATCTCCCTCTGTATCATCATAGGGTTCTTCCCCCATGAATTGTCCTGTATCCATTCTTCTTGCTAGTTCACTGCTCTGTCCTTCTTAGTGTTAACGTTTGCTGTTATTGCTTTCTGTCTTGCGATTAGCTGTCAATGATAATTGTCTACTAGAGCCAAGGGCATGCCTAGTTGGTCTACAGTTTTTCAGTGGTGTGAACCTTGTATGGGGATGTTGGGTTTGGTTCCCTTATCCTCTTGTTCCTGTTGATTGTAGTTAGTGGAGTCTGCTTTGCTTGCTGCCTCTGTGTATACTGCTTGTTGATAGCCATCTGATCAGTTAGTACATAGCATGCGTTGCTTCTGGTTGGTTTATTTGATTTGACTACTCTGCTTTTTTGTTGGGTGGTCTATGATTTGAATTCTTCACAAGTTGTTGCTAGTCAAGATTCTTCAGCCTGGCTTTTTGGGATTCCTGGTTGGCCTGCATATGAGGTTCTATTTTCTGCTGATGTGTTGTTGGCCTCTTGGGGCTGGTCTTGGTTGCTGCTATATGCAGCTTGGTCTGCTGCTATATGCAAGTTTACTACTATATACAGCTTTGTATGCTGTTTGTCCTTCCTACCACGCAGGGGACTGTATATGCCTATGGGAGTGTAGGCTACGGCGAATGGTTTTGCTTTTTTGGTTACTTCATCCTTCGCTGGAGTGGGCTTCCCTATGTTCCAGTGAAGGTTATTTCTAGTAGTTATCACTAGATGCTACTAGTTTGCTGCAAAGGCTTTCTTTGCCTGATGCGGGGCATTGTTTGGGATTTATCCGGGTGAGGTTCTCTCTCTTTGTTCAAACTTTATGCCCCTTGTCTCTCTTTTTGGTTCTTCTGCAGATCTGATTCAGCTGGCCTCCCTCAATAGTTGCTATGGATACCAACAGTTTGGGTGAGGCTCTCTCCCCTCATGATTGGGCTACTGTTGTAGTGTTCTCTGTCATTGCTCTACTATCCTAGTGGAGAGTGTTAGATGGAGTCTATCTTTGTAGTGCACTAGCCATGCAGTGGTGTAGGGTGGGGTTGCTGGTGATGATGTGTGGATCTGTTGTTGTCTGCATTGTTTGATCTTTTAGTGACTCTTGATTGCTGGGTAAAAGGATCCGGTAGGGTGAGGTTCTCTCCCTAAATGTTTGGTCCCTTGCCTGCTGCTATTCTAGAGCAGCGGTTTTGCTTTTATGGATTGCCAGTCTGTTGTTTGGCTTGTTGCCAGATGTGGCCTGCTGTTTGCTTGCTCTACTGGTTGGCTGTTGCTTGCTCCTCTTTGCTTTTGCTGTGGGAGCTTGTTTCCCTAGCTTTATGGGATGTTGGTTGGTCTGCTCGATCGGTTCATTTTGTTGTCTAAGGGCTCCCTTATCTTGTTCTCGGTGTGCTTGTCGTGGGGAGCCTGTTCCCCTACACACGTCTTTATATTTTTATGGTCAGGCTGCTTGTTTTGGGGAGGCTGTTCCCCAATACAAGCCTTTTGAGTAGTTGGCTTGTTTCACTTATGTTTTAGCAAATCTTGTTTGCTTTGGCTTTCCCAAGGAAGTTTGTTCTCCTTGGCTGCTAATTGTAATTATGTAATGCTGGTTTCCAACTTGTTTTTGATCTATACAATTCTTACATTTGATAAAAAAAAAAAAATATAGCACTCCCTATATAAGATAACTTAGTGATTTCAAGTTTAAGGATCACTTACACAACTGTCATGTGAGCTTTTTCATAGACACAAGTGATCTCTCTATATGAAATTCTCATATGAGTCAATTTAATGTACATGTCATCTGACAAGTACCTACATATTAGTTCTAGGTATCCCTTATACCTCAGTTTATGAGAACAACTGCATCCTTTCATAAAGAAAAGAATATAAATATATACTAGTCTCGACAACTCTAATTAATGCCATATCTTAATAGAGGATTGACTAGGAACATTTAGAAACAATGCTTTGATGCAAAAAGAATCTCATAATTATAACAACTTTATAATTTTCTTTACAAACCATTTTTGTTTCATGAACTTTATCTTTCCTTTAGATTCATTAATCAAAATTTTGATGAGTTTTAATGATAAATAAGCTTTTATTAATAAATTAAATATTTATACATGAACAAAGCTAATGCCATGTGTAACAGACCGATTGACTATATTAGCATACACACTAATACTTCTACCTTAAAACAATTTATTGCTTACTCCTTAATGCTAGTAGTGTGATTGCAATTTTGTTTTCCAGGCTTACTCAATCTCTTATTCTTGGCAGCACAACTGAGAATAAATGAAGAACCTAAAATTTGTATGTTACTCTTTGTAAGAAACAAGTAGGATTTGTATGTTACTCCCAATAAAAAAGAAGTAGAGGGATTTTGATAGAAATAAAGTAAAAAGGAGAGGTTTTAGAAAGATTAGAAGTTTTTTGAATGATTAAAACCATGTTAGAATTTTTTCCTTATATAAGAACTTTCTAACTGTTAAATTAACATAAGTTTTATTTAAAATAAACAGACATATCTTTACAAGGATATAGTTAAATTAACATTACTCTATTTTAGAAGAACACAACATTTCATGCACCAGGTATAACTTTTCATTCACCTTAACAATATCTACCACTAGCAACCTTTATGCCATTTACTAAACTTACAAAAAATAATATTCAAGAAACAAACTATGCAAAAAAAAAAATTCTATCAAAACATAAAACTATCTATAGAGCTTAAGCCTTATTATCAAGGCTGAAATATTATTGAGCCTTATAATATATTGGCATCAATAACAAGTTTTTAATGGGTTTAAATCCTATAATTTTAGTTTAGAATCGAAACCCATTTGAACAAAATCATGATGATTCTTTGATAATCAAAATGAATAGATGTTACATTATTCATTCTAGCATGATTCACAACATGTTTGTGGCCTTGTTTTGATTGTATCTGGTCTTGTTAGAGAGTTATGTTGTTTGAATTGGTATGAATGTTCATGTTCTTTGTTTTCTTCATTGTTTTCCAGGTCTGATCCATTTTTGGTTAATGTTTTTTGAGTTTTTTTTATTTTTCTAAGTTTGATTCGTTTTAAGTTTTGATTTCATTTTTTATTTAGTTTTTAGGTCAAACCATTTCTTTGGTTCGGTTTATAGTCGAACCAAAGATTTTGGGTTGACCTGGTCAAGTCAAAATTAGATCAAAGGTTAAGATCCTATTTGTCTAGCAAAGTTTTTGCTAAAGATTTTCTTCAGTTTAAAGGTGTGTTTGACAAATAATCTGTAAGCCTATTTAACAATTTTGGGAAAAATGGGTTTTTGCAATACATGTCCTTAAAGAAAACCTTTTTACTTGTTGCATATGGCCTAATCCTTACAAAAAATTGCATTTTATTTATATATAAAAAAAGAGAAACTATTTTAGCATTGTTTTAGAATTTTTTTTTGTATTTCTTTGCATTTTTGTTGAATTTACAGCAAGTTTGTAAAATTCCTTAAGGATTTGACCAATGTTTCAACAACCCAAAGTATTTTTTTTTCTTTGAAAATTAATGATCAACATTCTGCTATAAATATTGTACGTACAAGTAAACTGATATTTAAATATCAGGAATTGACTAGGAAATTATCAGAAGTTTTTTAATATTCACCCATTTTAATTGAAAGTATTTTTCACCACAATATACGAGTTGTGGGAAACACTTTCGCCTTTTAGGATAGATGAACCTTGTCAAGGCACCTATATGGATTCTTCTTATAAAGATTTATTTGGGCACATGAGCTCGTAATAAATTTGAGATGCCAGTTTTGTTCATGAGCGAAAATCTCTGTTCTAAGCCATAGATAGACTATCGGTTAAAAATCCATCAACACTTTTAAATCACATCAAGACAACACAACTCAACTTATCTCATGTAAGGTGTGCTAGGGGTGTTAATACTTTCTTTAGCCACAACAAATCCCTTACCTTGGAATTTTTAGTCCACCTAGGTCTCCTAGTGACCTTAAACCAAACAATTAGGTGACGACTCCTTGACCCCGACGTCTTGTCATGTCATGTACTCACTCCCAACATCATTAATGGAAATGTTTTTAATATTGAAGAGTATGATTATAGTAGAAAGACATATAACAATGAAGTTTGTGTTAAAGGATCGAATTCTAATAAGTCTTTTTATTCAAATGTTGTTGGTATGATACAACCGATAAAGAAATCAAAGTAGATCCCTACCATGGTTTGGTCAAAATTAATACAAGGGCTAGACTTTAAAATGCTAATGAAGTCTTTATTTTTGCTAAACAATGCAAACAATTTATTACATATGCACTCCTTCCTTTAGTAATGATCATTTTAGGGTTAATTGGTTATTTGTAGTGAAAACCAAACCCAAGGACCGTGTTCAAGTTATTTAGGATGGTAACGATGAAGTAATTGTGAGAGATGATGTCTTTCAACTTGATGAGTTAGATGATATGCCTTAGCTTCCTAACCCAAACAAACTAACAATCTGATGTGAAGATGATGGAAGGTAGGTTTGGTTATATGGTTTTTCTTATGGTGTTTAGACTGAAAATTACATAATTCATAATGGAAATGAGGGATAAAGTCTGAATGAAACTCTTTGACAAGTCGGAGACACCACAAAGAAATTCCAATTAGGATAAGACGCCACACTCTTTGTGATTAAGAGTGATAAGTCTGATTTGTTCTTCAACCAATTCTAGAAATGAAAGAACAAGGAAAAAAACTCTCTGAATGAGAAGTTGAAAAGTTTAATATTAGCCAAAAGTCCCAAAACATAGTCTGAAACATCATTATATACTTGGAACAACCCTGTAAGTCTAGGAAATACCAAAATAACATATTAGTGACCCAAATAAATGATGTTGTTTAGAAAACTAGACAAATAATAAATAACACATGTTTTGACTTATAAAAGACACAAACAGACACAAAACTAAAACAACCAAAACATTTTGTACAAAACTCCAATGAATGCATGGTGAACAATCTGGAAAACTATGTAGAATAGACTTTATTTTCCCATGCATTAAACAAGAGCAATTTCGAGACAAATTGGTCCATGGGCTAACAACAAACCTAAACTCATCAAAACTCACAAATCATGACTCAAGCCTTATTTGTAGACAAACAAATATATTTGCACCATTTCCATTCAGTTTGCAAACCCTTAAACATATCAAAGCTTTAGTCACATTAATATGTCTTGTTAAGGTATTTTGTAGTTGTTTTGCTCAAGCTCTCGTTATTGGACCATGTAAATGCATATACATTTTAGAATTAACCCCTTATATGTTAGAATCATGATGCACATCATCATCCCCGGGTTAAAAGTGATTTGTCCTCAAATCAGAATCATCAACATCTTCCAAGGAAGGTGACAAGTCTTTTACTTAAAAAGTAGCTGAAACATTGTACTCACTAGGAAGGTCAACCTTGTAAGCATTATCATTCACGCTTTCGACAACCCGAAATGGTCCATTAACTCTCTTGACATTAATTTGGACTTTCACTCGCTTGGAAATCTACCTTGGCTAAGAAGAATCCAAACAAGATCTCCTAACTCAAACGTGACCATTTTCCGCCCTTTATTAGCATGCTTGACATACTTTGTCGTCTTCTCCTCAATATGAGATCGAACCTGTTTATGGAGTTTTTTTTAATCATTTCTGCCTTTTTAACCCTGTTCCTAGAAGTCCTATCTTCAATTGGAATAGGCACTAGATCAATAGGAATGCAAGGGTTAAAACTATACACAATTTCAAATGGTGAAAATTTTGTTTCTCCATGCACATTATGATTATAAGCAAACTTCACAATAGGCAAACAAGTGTCCCAACTCTTTAAATGTTTACTCATAACAGCTTACAAAAAAGGAGAAAGAGTTCGGTTCACTACCTTCATTTGTCCATCAATTTGCAGATGACATTTCGTATTGAATAGTAGTTTCGTTCCAAGCTTTCTTCAAAAGGTATTCCAAAAATGGCTTAGGAATTTTGCATCATGATCAGATACAATACTTTTAGGGACTCCATATAAACGTAGAACTTCCTTAAAGAACAAATTAGCATTGTTTACAACATCATCAATCTTGTGGCAAGCTATAAAATGTGACATTTTAGAGAATCAATCAACCATAACCATAATTGAATCCTTTCCATGCTGTGATCTAGGTAGCCCAAGTATAAAGTCCATACTAATATCCATCCATGGCTGCTCTGGAATAGGTAATGGCATATAAAACCCATATGCATTCTCCTTGCCCTTAGCCTTTACGCACATAACATATCTCGTAATCACCTTGTGAACATCCTTCAACATGCTAGGCCAAAAGAAATGTTCTTTCAGCAGTTCATAAGTCTTCTTTTCACTAAAATGACCACTAAGACCACCATCATAAGACTATTATACAAGCAACTCCCGTAAAGAACTTGAAGGAATACATATTCTGCCTATCTTGAACAAGTAACCTTCATGCATAAAGAACCTATCACAAGCTCTCTGAGCACATTCAACAATCACATCAGCAAAGTAGGAATTATTAGTATACTGATCCTTCACTTGTTCAAAACCCATTAACCTTGCATTTAACATAGAAATCAGTGCATACCTCTTAGAAAGAGCATCAATAACTACATTAACTTTCCCCTTCTTAAACTTTATGCCATATGGAAATGACTCTATAAACTTTAACCACTTAACATGTTTTCGGTTCAGCTTGGTTTGACCCTTAATATACTTCAAAGATTTATGGTCAATATGCACAACAAACTCTTCTGGTAATAAGTAGTGCTGCCATACCTCTAGAGCTCGAATTAAGGCATAGAACTCCTTATCATAAGTTGAGTAGTTCAATTGTGCACCAATAAACTTTTCACTAAAGTATGCAATAATCCTCATTTCTTGCAAAAACATAGCCCCAATTCCAATCCTGGAAGCATCACACTTTATCTCAAACGCCTTAGCAAAATCTGGATGTGCTAAAATAAATGCAGTACATAACTTCTCTTTAATCAACTCAAAAGACTTTTATGCATTTTCGCTCCACCAAAACTCACTTCCCTTTTTTAAACATTCAGTTAAAAGTGTAATTATAGAACTAAAGTTCTTCACAAATTGCTGATAAAATGAAGCTAAACCATGAAAACTCCTCACATCAGCAATACTAGAGGGTTTTGGCCAGTCTTTAATTGCTTTTATCTTTTCTTTGTCAACCTTAACGCCACTACTAGAAATGATGTAACAACCTTGATTTTCTACATTCTTTTTTGCAATACTTGGAAATTTTCAGGTAACTTTTTTTTAATATACAGGTTCCACCAAAAATTTTACCAAAATTTCGACAGTTTCCCCTATACTAGGAGGTCCCAAGTTATCGACATATACCTATTTACTCTTTTAATATCTCACATCTCATAACTCAATCATGACCTAATCGTCTTGGATCTTAATCCCACAAACATCATCCTCATCACAACCATAATATTTATAACATAAATTGAATAACAAATATCATTATAGAGGAATAAATGAGATAAACATGCATACATGAAACATGATTATATGAATTCCAAAGTTAAGTTCATCTATTCAAGTTTAATCATCAAACATATAAATTAAGTTCTATAAGTGTTTAAATATTCAAAATACAAGGATATACTACTTAGAACTACATAACAAAAAGTGAACAAAAGCTAGGATCTACTCTTATAGTACACACGATGGTCCTAAAAAAAATACATATTATTGAAACATGAATATCACAATAAGTATAGTAACACAAATACCCAACAATTTAAAAAGGCAAACATGTATTCATATTCTATTCACTTCATTTTTGTTTCCATTGGAACTCTTCTTCATTCAACTACTAAAACCGTTTCATCTTTCATTTTAAACTTCCATTCAAGATTCCATAAGATCAACCACAACTATTTCTGCCTACCTCATTGTCAATACTAATTCCACCAGCATCATCATCACCTCATAGGCGTCGATGTTTAGTGATCCCCTTACCCAGGACCCTAACATACACTAAATGCATGCTAGTCAATGCATGGTGATCCCCTTACCCGGGATCCTAACATACACTAAATGTATGCTAGTCCATGCCTCATAGGCATCAATGCATGGTGATCCCCTTACCCGGGATCCTAACATACACTAAATATATGCTAGTCCATGCCAATTTCATCCATTACTCACATGTTACTTTCTATGCATGTTCATTTTCTCATAATAGCATATATACATATATCATGTATATTTTCAGAGTTAGTATCTCAATGTGCAAGTGTTCACATGACTCAATTCTTTTATATTCTTATATATAGTATTCACGTGAAAGTCTACTGTTATTGTCTAACTTTGAACCGTTACTATCCAATTGTTACTATTTAGACATTGAACTGTTACTGTCCAACCATTACTGTCCAATCATTACTGTCTAGACATTGAACTGTTGTTGTCTAACTGTTACTGTCCAACCGTTACTGTCTAAACATTGAACCATTACTGTCCATTTAACAACCTGGCTTTTCAAGCCCAAAACAACAATAATTTTTTTTATATACTTGACACACATGGTGTCGGTAATTGACGAACCTGTTCCCTCACATCATCAAGATACAATCCATACATCAACAACAATCAACATTTCATTTAAAAGTGAATTTTACATAAACACATAATGTTATGTTTGAATGATTAGAAGTTCACATTAAAAATATATATACATAGACATGAGTTTGCATTCCTATCCTACTAATATTCATCATGAATTTAAACAAAAGGATCTAATAAAAGTTATACGTTCAGTACATTGACTCATACAAAATACATCGTGATTTAGAATGCAACTACATGATTCCTTGCAAAAGTAGGTTCCCATGTACTAGGTTTCCTAGGCATCTCGTTGATGTGACATCCCTGCTGCAGTACAAAACATTTAAGAGAATGGAATTACTTAATAATAATAATGATAATTAAACGATCTGGCAGTTTAATGAAGCATTAACATTATCCCATATTTGATGCGTGATATCTATAGTTTCTTCATGTACTTGGTATAAACAACTTGTAGTACATATAGATACACCAATTCTTGCAATCAACCATAATCTTAAACCCGGCTATCCTCTGAAGGCATCATTTGCTGAGGTCAACAGTTCACTCACCCCAGTCATCCACTTTGGATGCCACCAACCAAAGTTAATCAACCATTGTCCCGGTCATCCAATCGGATGCCTTTAGTCGAAGCTAATCAATCATTTGTCTTGGTCATCCATTTAGATGCCATTATCCGAAGCTAATCGATCGTTTATCCTAGTCATCCATTCAGATGCCATTAGCTAAGGCTAATCAGTCGTTTGTCTCGATCATCCATTCGGATGCCATTAGCCGAGGCTAATCGATCATTTATCCTGGTCATCCATTTGGATGCCATTAGTTGAGGCTAATCAATCGTTTGTCCTGGTCATCCATTCAGATGCTATTAGCTGAGGCTAATCAATTGTTTGTCTCGATCATCCATTCAGATGCCATTAGCCGAGGTTAATCGATCTTTTATCCCAATCATCCCTTCGGATGCCATTAGTCGAGGCTAATCAGTCGTTTGTCCCGGTCATCCATTCGGATGCCATTAGCCAAAACTAATCAACCATTTGTCAACATATAAGCATTTGACAATCTGATATCTGTTCTAACACAATATGGTAACATTCATGATAAAGTATCTCATTATTCAACGTATATATATATATATATATATATATATATATATATATATATATATATATATATATATATATAAAAGAAAGGTGAAAGTCACCTACGTGCTCCACCTATGGGTTGTTCTTGTCTTGACAATAGTCCAATCCCAACCGCACCACCTAAGACATCAATGGTCACAAATCAGTACATTTGTATTTTTGAATCACATTCGTCACCACACTTATTTCAAGAGTTCATATGTTCACATTCAAGTGTTCCACATTTTACACCATCATACCATGAAATTGTTACTAGCATTTAAATCATTTCTACCTAGAAGGCCTATTGTAGAAATCGGCAGCGAAAATTGGTTCGCTGTAGGCTGCCAATTCGGCAGCAAAAACTGTTTCCCTGCTGGTGCCACAATTTCGACAGCAAAAAATGGTTCGTTGCAGCCAACATGTTCTGCGGCAGCAAATGCTACTTTGCTGCAGACAACTCAATTTTGATAGCAAAACTGGTTCGCTGCTGCCAACATGTTTCGCGGCAGTGAATGCTACTTCGCTGCAGACAACTTAATTTCGGCAGCGAATCGCAAATTCACTGCAAACAACTCAACTTCGGTAGCGAATCATAAATTTGCTTCAGAACACGCCACTCGGCAGCGAATGCTAGTTCTCTGCAGTCGACACAATTTCGACAACGAATCACAATTTCGCTGCAAAACACACAATTCAACAGTGAATGCTAATTCGCTGCAGAAGACTTAGTTTCGGAAGTGTATCATAAATTTGCTGCAGTTAACTCAGTTTCGACAATGAATGTTAATTTGCTGCAGTCGACATAGTTTCAGCAGTGAATCACTATTTCGCTGTAGAACACACAATTCGACAACGAATGCTAATTCGCTGCAGAAGACTCGGTTTCGACTGTGAATCACAAATTCACTGTAGCCAACACAGTTTCGGTAGCGAATCACCAGTTCGCTGCAGAACACACAATTCGGCAGCGAATGCTAATTCGTTGTAGAACACTTAGTTTCAGCAGCAAATCACAAATTCACTGCAGACAACTCAGTTTCAATAGCAAATGCTAATTCGCTACAGCCGACACAGTTTCGGCAATGAATTACAATTTCGCTGCATAACACACAATTCGACAGCGAATGCCAATTCACTGCAGAAGACTCAGTTTCGGCAGCGAATCACAAATTCGCTGTAGACAACTCAGTTTCGGCAGCGAATTACGATTTCGCTGCATAACACACAATTTGGCAGCGAATACTAATTCGCTGCAGAAAATTCAGTTTCGGCATCGAATCACAAATTCGCTGCAAACAACTCAGTTTCAGCAGCGAATCGCAAATTCACTACTCCACACACTTTTTGGCATGAACACACACCACACATGCTGTAACACCCCAGCATATAAATTGTCACTAAGTTCCAGCAGAACACACACATTGAAACCATCAATTTCAGCACATAATCTTTCAACAAATTCCAGCAGAACACATACATGCATGTTGACCAACCCCATAGTTAAAGCAAGCCCTCTACTATGATTTGTTATTTTCATTTTATTCAATTTTCTTTGTTAGATGTTCTGGGAATTGGCCTCATTTCATTTCTATTTCCTTGTCCTCTTAGCTAATTTCAGTTTCCTTCACAGCTAGCTTAGGTCTTAGGTCAATTTTCTTAGGGTCTTTTTTTTCATTTTCGGTTCTGGGTCTTAAGGAGAAGAGGAAGGGAGTTTCATGACCCATACCTTTCGAATCTAACTAAGTTTGAGGAAGGTTTGACAGTATTCTTTCTCCTCTCTCGCTGGTTCTCCTCCTCCTTCTTCCTCTCATGTTTTCTGGCCCCCCTTTTCCTTTCCCTCTTAGTAGCTGTCCAATCTTCTCTCAAGGTCTCATCTTTCCCTCACACGTTCATAAGGCACTCTCTAGTGGTTTGGTTTAGGTTTCCATTGGGAAAGAGAAAGGGAAGAGCAATATACAACTGCAGCAAACAAATTTGGGAAGAGCAAGGGTTACCTTCTCTCTCCTCCTTATATTTACACTCCCCATTAAAAGAGGTGGGGGTGTTTGGGGTTGGTTTAGATGTGTTCTTATCCTTGTTGTAATCTATCCAAAACCAGTTTTACCCCTCCCTCCCAGCTCCTTAAGACAATTAAAAAAAAAAACTATGTCGCTGTCGATTTAGGAAATTGGCAGCGAAAACTGCGTCCCCGTCAATTTAAAAATCAGTAGCAAAGACTGCATCGTTGCTGATTCAGAAATCAACAGTGAAAACTGCATCACTGCCGATTCAGGAAATCGACAGCGAAAACTGCGTCGCTACCGATTCAGAAATTGACAACAAAACTGCATCGTTGCCGATTCAGGGAATCAACAACAAAAACTGCGTCGCTGCCAAATCAAAAATCAGCAACGATGGTGGAGTCATCAATTCTTCTGGGTGTTCACAGTCCAACTGTTACTGTCCAACATAATTAGTCACATCTCAGTCTCGATTGGTAACTTATAACTGGAGTTCTTTAGCTTCAAATTGAGTAAGGCTAGTTTCCTTAGTTAGTCAACATCCAAATCTATAATTATTACGTAGGAACCTGATCCTAATTGCCTCATCTTCCTACTCGAATTCTCTCTACAAGTCAGGAGACGAATCTATCCAGATTAATCAACCTTTCCATTTACACACAACATTCACAATTCAACCTTTTCTCTTTATCTCAACCTCGAGCCATATCACATATCGTTTAAGAGTGTCAATAATATTTTTTTAAGAGTCAGTTTATCCTAACTAATTGATCTATACCATTGTACGCAAGGTACCCTTATTCATTCCAGTAATATCATAATAAGTTTGATACATATCAATGTACGTAAGATACTTGTATCCATTCCAATTATGTCATAACTAGTTGATACATCTCAATGTATGCAAGGTACTCATATTCATTCCAATATTTATCATAGCAATAAAACAATAAATTCTAAAATCAATGAGTTTACAGAAATTGAAAATACAAGGTGCAATGCACCTACCTAGAGTATGTGCATGTGCTTCCACTCCATGCAATTATCCAGTCCCCACAACTACCTCTGTACCACTAGAGATTTAGTCTTTATCAACAATACAACCAACATCACAACTTTATTTAATTTTCATTCAACTAGTATTCTCAAACCAATCACAAGTAATTTCTTTAGGATCTCATACTCTTTCCCATTTTCATGTTTATATTCATTCTTATAATTTTGTTATTAAAACCATCACTCAACAACAAATCCAAGCAAAGATTAAAAATCATCTAATTCTGATCAATTTAGCTTAACCAACCCAGAACACTATCTAGTATTTTATTCATAACTAAAGCTGCAAAACTCTGTTTTGGGCGTGATTTATCTCCATCAAAAGCTAAAACATAGAAATACAACTTTTATGAAGAAGCCAACTCCAAATTATTTTGTTTTAAGGCTCAAAATAAACAATCATAATAGCCCCTCCTTTATAACTAAAATTTTTGGACAACGAGGATTTTCATCTCTTGAAAATCCTTTTCAACTTCTAACTTACTTTCATGCAAAAACAACATTATCCAAGGTTATTTGGCATAATTAAATCACAATTTCAAACCAATTCTAAAGCAAAAGATTCAAACAATTTCCCTTCCTATACAATATAACAAGATTAGACCAAAATAAGGAAACTCATTCCATTTTGGGATTTCTCCTATTATTATTATTATTATTACAACAAAATGATGAACCATTCATTTTCTTTCACTTTATTCTCATGCGATTAAACATAAGCGACAAGCCTTAAGAATTAATATTTTTAGATCATTATCACAAAAACAATTTTCACTCTATTAGTTGGAATCCATGACACTCTTCATTAACTAATTAATTTGCCAAAAATACTTATGGCTAGCTTTAAATATGTTTTGTTTTCCAAATCTCTTTCATTTCAATTTCTTCATGGTTCCACCCCATTTATATCCATACAACCAATAAGTTAGCTTTTTATTCAATCAACATGTTCATATAGCAATGTTTCTTACTATTCTTACACAATAATCAATCTTCTCCCCATATAAGAATACATAATTAATCCATAATAATACTAATAACAAGAACATATTTTACCATTACATCTTCCATAAAATCTACACCAACACAATTCTCATTTCATCAAAACATGTATTTAATCAAGCTTATTACATTTTGTCAAAACTAGCAACAGATTCAAAAGGCAATAAGTCATCAACCTCTGATTATTGTTTTAAACCCAACAGTCAGACTACATATCATAGAGTAGTGCATAATATATCTCAAAATCATAATGATCCAATGGTTAGAACTCCCTAGATCTGAATAAAACCAAGCTTACTTGAAAATGGAGGAGCTACTATTCAACATGCACGAAACCTTGGCGGAGAATGAGTTTTTGATCTCCACTGTCCAGCATGAAGGAAACATCTAGGCGCCCCATATATCCAAGAATGAGCATGATCCAACAGTGGATGAGAGAGAAATTGGCCAGCGACCAAACTGCCCTGCAGGTGTGTTTCCTTTTTGTTTTCTAGGAGCTTTCTGATGATGATTTCTGTCAAACGGATTGTGTTCCTTCCAATCACCCCAGTAAGTTAGGATAAGAGTGATAAGAACAACATATCCAAAATGCAGCATGATCCAATGGTGGATTTCAGAGATATGGCCACTAGAGCATTATTGGTTTTTCTCCAAAATCTACAGCTCTCTCTCTCTCTCTATTCGATTTTCTCTATTTTTTTATTTTTTATTTTTTTTAACTAGTGGCCTCTTAGCAGTTTTATAGGCACCGTTTTTCCATAATTATAATTTTTTCCATCATTCATTCCTTTATGTATTTTATTTTATTTTTAATATAAACTATCTGGTTTATTTATGCTTAAATCGCTAGTCTTTACCAAACTCTAATTGGGATGAGATATTTAACCAAGGTAGGAAAACATATTAATAGACTTCATGCAAAATTTCATTCTGATCTGACGATTGGATTGAGGGCTCTGCTTCCTAATATAAAATTGGTTAGTTCATGACTTTTTTATCAATGATCCAAATTTTCTTGTTCAATCTTCACATAAAATCATATTAATTTTTCTTCTAAACCTTTAAGGTCATTTTATTATTTTTCTCATTATTCTATCCATCAAAACCCGTTACTAGTTTCTCGGTTCTTATGAATTCTAAACCAAAATTCATTTTATAGAGGTCATCCCTTCCATTTTAGATCATTATTTATCTATTATTTCTAATTTTGGTTTCCATCACTCATTGAAATCATACCACTTTCAGTCTTACGTTTACATGAGGGTGTACACATCTACATATTTAAATTATAAATTTCCAGGGTTTCACATATGATATAACCAAGAAACACAACTTTTTTTTGACATAACATGACACTTCTCTAGTTTCCCATATAATTTAGCATCTTGTAAAGTTCCAAATACAAGCCTAAGATGCTCCACATGATCATCAAAAGTTATGTATTATACACCAAAATATCTTAAAAATACACGACAACAAACAATCCAATATGCTTCCTTAAAATATGATTCATAAGTCGCGTAAATGTACTAAGTGCATTCGATAGCCGAAATGGCATTACCAACTATTCATACAACCCTTGTTTAGTTTTAAATGTTGTTTTCCACTCATCCTCCTCTTTTATCATAATTTGATGATAACCACTCATCAAATCAATCTTAGAAAACAACGCAGCATTATGTAACTCATCAAGTCTAGGTATAGGAAATCCATACTTAACTATTATCTTATTGATTGCACGGTTGTCAACATACATTCGTATTGTTCCATCCTTCTTCAACACACGCAAGGTAGGCATGGAACATGGACTAAGTGACTCTTGCACATAACCCTTCTCAAAGAGCTCACCAGCTTGCCTTTGAATCTCCTTTGCCTCTTCTGGATTACACCTATAGGCTAGTCAATTAAAAAGTGAAGCTCCCAACACCAAGTCAATTTGATGCTTAATCCCTTGAATAGGTGGTAAACTTTTAGGTAACTCTTCTAGAAACACATCTAAAAACTCCTCAAGCAACGTCATAATCTGTGTTGGCAATTCCACATTCTCTACTTGCAATAATGGTTTAGCCCATACCATGAAAACAATCCCAATTGAAGCTAATGTTTGCTTAATGACACGATTAAAAGATTGATGTCTTATCCTAAGTGCAGGAGTGTTGAAGTAATAAATAACTCGGTAAGACTGGGGTCGAACCACATGGAGGTTAACTATAATAATAATGATAATAATAACAACAACAAGGATAATGGTGATGATGAGTTAAAGAGGACTTTGAGATGTAATATTAATGTGAGGAATAAATAATGATAAAAACAAATGTAAAGGTTAGAGGATCCACTAATGGCATTAGAGATAAGTAAAGTATAAACTTTTTATAAATTATCAACATGATCATATTAATCATCTTATTTACATAATACCATACTTATAAATTTTATCAGGTATTCATGATGTTAACTTATGTTGACAACAAATCAAGTTCCTCTCATAACAACGATGTCGGTCGAAGACTATGAAGGATCAAGTATTTGGTGTACCAAGTGTTATATAACACAAATCTAGATTAACCATTTAACAAGCAAGGTATTAAGAATTAATAAGATAAAAATGATAAGACATGTTAATAGCAAGTTGTTTAGGATATAAGCATTGAAGTCCATATTGAGTTTATATTATACTTATTCTAACACCATTAGTGAAATCTTTTCACTTTGACATGATAAACTTAGCTAAACATTATGAAGAAGAAAAACATAAATAAACAATATAAGAACATAAACATGATATAAGTTAACTAAGTATAGTAAAGGAAATGAAAAGTGACACGACCAAAAGATTGATGTCTTCTCCCAAGTGTAGGAGTGTTGAAGTAATAAATAACCCGGCAAGACCGGGGTCGAACCACAGGGAGGTTAACTATATAAATTATAAATAACAATAACACAATAATAATAATAATAATAACACTAATAATAATTAGTAGTAGTAGTAGTAACAACAACAACAACAACAATAATAGTAATAATAGTAGTAGTAGTAGTAGTAGTAATGCTATTAATAATAGTAATAGTAATAATAAAGAGGACTTTGAGATGTAAGATTAATGTGAGGATTAAACAATAATAAAAACAAATGTCAAGGTTAGAGGATCCACTAATGGTACTTCAAACAAGTATAGTATAAACTCTTATTACTCAACTAGAAAGCACACACAAAAAAGGTTCCAATCAGATTATAATTATTAACATGATTATATTAATTATCTTATTCGAGTAATGCCAATACTTGTAAATATTATTAGGTATTCATGGTGATAACTTATGTTAACAACAAATCAAGTTCGTTTCATAGCACAAGTGTAGGTTATACCATACGGTTGGGCTATGAAAGTGCCAAGCATTTATTGTACCAAGAGTTGTTTAACACAAATCTAGATTAACCATTTAACAAGCAAGGTATTAAGAGTGAGCAAGTTAATAAATATAAAACATGTTAGTATCAAGCATTAAAGTCCATGTTGAGTTTATACTATACTTATTCTTACACCATTAGTGTAACCTTTTCACCTTGACGTAATAGATTTAGCTAAACATAATGAAAGAAAAAAACATAAATAAACAAGATAAGAACATAATTATATAAATAAAAGAAAGGAAATGAAAAGCATAAACAAGAGATTAATATAACATCAAATAAAACTTAAACATTACAAAATACAAAGAAAGAGAGCAAGAGCATGATCTTGATCTGAACACCAAGATGCCAAAATGCATGGCAAATGCCTCATTTTATACGCCAAAATTTGATACTATTGATTTGATGACTAATTGTTGAATGGGTGGCCAACTCTTGACTTTGTGAAAATCCTTATCTTCTTGTCTGAATAAAACATCATTACTAACATCAAAATTGGAACCACCTATACCATAAAAGTTCTAGGAAATTGTCTTATCTTTTCAGGAGAAAAAAATTGAGGTCATTTGGACTTCTAGAACTCGAGATATGGGCTGAACACTGAACAGTGTCTGGGCTGCAGGACAGATGCAGACTTCTTTGTTGTTGCTATAATTTGGACTTGAAAAAGGCCTTTTTAAATCTTAGACGCCACATAAAAGTTGTAGGCCTATGTCTTATCAAATTTGTCCAAAAAATTGAGGTCATTTGGACATCTAGAACTCGAGATATAACCCAATTATGGAACAGTGTTCCAGTTTGGACTGCTCCAACATCTCTTTGTCAAGTTTGGCCCTCTCTTTGTCCTTTCAATTTCAATACTTGAACTCATCAATCAATCCTTTCATTTATGTGATAGGCCTGCATTTAAGTTGAACATTTACCATAAATTAAAGGTATCTTATATTATTAGGTATGTTATTATAAAACATGCTTTAGTTAAGGAGTTATTGATACTTCAAGTGCAAAATAATGATATAAAACCTTGATAAAAATTCACTTTTAAGTACTAATCACATCCCCCAACTAGCTTATTACTAGTCCCTAGTAATCAAAGCGTTAAAATAGAAAAACAATTTGCAAATTCCACAAAGCAAGGCATTCATCATTCAACTTCCATTAATCTATTTAGATAAATAAACTCTCATTAAATTTATATTCCTGCTTCATATTTCTTAAACAAGATATTAACAAACCTTTTTTTATGTGCTTAATGCATGAACATATATGATGGGGCTTTTGTTGGAAGAAAACAATATTATGTTCTAATGTTTAAGGTTAATTTCCTTGGGTTGGGATTTTTTTTTTATATATACACATACAACTTAAAACACAATGCATCTTTAACCCATGTAACGAGTTTTCGGCTAATGACTCCTAGACCAATTGGTCTTAGGGCATTAGGTGTTGAGACACCTCTACGAGCTTAGTAACTCGGGTTCTAGATACTGATACATAGATAATGCAATGTTTGATTCCTTTAAGCATTTCTCCTTAACCCATGTAACAAGCTTTGGGCCAATAGCTCCCAAGTCAGTTGACTTTAGGGTATTATGTGTTAAAACACCCCTTCGGGCTTAATTGCTTAGGTTAGGGAGGCTACGAAACCAAACTTATCTACATTTTTATTATCATCAATATTATCAATTCTTTTTTTGCAAATTATATACCATCCCTTTCTCTTAGTTGTTACCTTTAATAAAAGAACATAAATAATTAATAATCCAATGTGCAACCCACAATCATATGTTAAAGTGTTTGTGTGTGTGTGTGAAAATAAAGGTTTAAGAATACTTGTTAAATAAGTATATGAGCAGGATCAAGTGATAACAATGTGAGAGTTTGTAAACCTGAATATTTCAAGAAATATTCTGATAGACCTTGGTGATGATACTTACTAAGATGTGTCTCAAGAGTCAATAAAATTTCCTCCTTACTCTGCCATCCTAATAACAATTTTGTCAAATGGTTTTAATAATAGCAAAAATAATTAGTAAGTTAGGTTATTTTTTATGTCAACTACTACCCTCCCCCCCTAACCAAAACGAGACATTGTCCTCAATGTCTTAAGGTAGAAAGATAGAGTATATAAGACATCACCTGAAACAGCGAACAATGACAAACCTGAAACACACTTAAACAAATATAAGAAGTAACAAAACAAAATAATATGCTATTAATAAAACCAAAAGACATAAGGTTTCACAAATGAAGACTTAAATCTAATATAAGCTTTTTATGACTTTTCTTAGTTGACTAATTTAGGCGACTCATGCAGGGATCAATGACATGTATGAAAGATTGTAGTTGGTCAATCAATTGTTCAGCAATAGCAGCAGAGATTATGATTTGTTATACCGAAGATGTTAGAAATTCCTGTTCCACAACTTGATTAAGAAAAGACAACAATTTATCATATAAACCATTAACATTTAAAAACTTATAGGTTTATGGTGAATGTGCAGTTGGGCCCAAGAGGAAATATGAAAGATCTCTTCCAATGTGCCCAGACTACCTGGTAAGGCAATGAATGCATCAGCATGGTTAAACATGACATTTAGTCGATCAGATATTATGGGGACCTGTAGTTCCTCTCCAATTGTTTTTCCAATGATGTCCCCATTTGCTAAAGCTTTGGGGACAACCCCCAAAACTTGATTGCCTCCTAAAAATGCAGCCATTGACACAGCCCCCATTAAACCAAGACTGCCTCCCCCATACACTAAATGAATCTTTCTCTCAGCTAGTACCTGACCAAGATGATTTACTAATTCTAAAAACTCCTTTTATTTCCCAAGACTGGATCCACCGAAAACACAAATATTTCTTATGTGATGACTTGAGGAACCTGCCATTTCTACACACTTTTATATTTGATGAATGTATGGGTTGAGTATAAATAAAGGGAAGGAAGAGAAGAATTTATAGATGAGAAATTGAAAATGCAATCATACCACCTATATGTAGGCCAGTTGTAGTCTCTCTCACACACACTCTCTCTTTATTAATTATTTATTTTGAAAAAAGCTTGTGTATGTACAGGTAGTTGTGATTGTGGCTCACATCTTCCATTGGTTTTACATCCAAGAACGGCTTAAACGTCCTTTATGGGTTACAAAAATAAAATAAAGAGAGAGAGCAAGAGCAAGTTCTTGATCTGAACAACCAAGCCCCTAAATGCATGACAAATGCCTCCTTTTATGGGCCAAAATTTGGAACTATTGATTTGATGACTAATTGTTGAGTGGGTGGCCAACTCTTGACTTGGTGAAAATCCTTATCTTCTTGTCTGAATAAAACGTCATTGCTAGCATCAGAATTGGAACCACCTGTACTCATGAAAGTTATAGAAAATTGTCTTATCTTTTTAAGAAAAACAGTTGAGGTCATTTGGACTTCTAGAACTTGAGATATGGGTTGAACACTGAACAGTGTTTGGGTTGCAGGACAAATTCAGACTTCTCCGTTGTTGCTATAATTTGGACTTGAAAACGGCCTTTTTAAATCTTGGACTCCACATGAAAGTTGTAGGCCTATGTCTTACCAAATCTATCCAAAAAATTGAGGTCATTTGAACATCTAGAACTCGAGATACCCAATTACAGAACAGTGTTCCAGTTTGGACTGCACCAACATCTCCTTTTTAAGTTTGGCCATCTCTTTGTCCTTTCAATTTCAATACTTGAACTCATCAATCAATCATTTCATTTATGTGATAGGCCTACATTTAAGATGAACATTTACCATAAATTAAAGGTATCTTATATTATTAAGTATGTTATTATAAAACATGTTTTAGTTAAAGAGTTGTTGATACTTCAAGTGCAAAATGATGATATAAAACCTTGATAAAAATGCACTTTTAAGTACTAATAAAAAAGCATAAATAAGAGATTAATGAAAGCAAAACTTAAGCATTACAAAAATATAAAGAAAGAGAGCAAGAACATGATCTTGATCTAAAAACTAATATGCCTAAATGAATGGCAAATGCCTCCTTTTATAGGCTAAAGTTCAAAACTATTCATTTGGTAATTGATTATTGATGTAGTGGCCAACTATTGATTTAGTGGACTTGGTGGACAACAACACTCAAGCATTTTGGCTGGATGAAATGACATTGATGCAATTAGAATTTGGCAAAGTGCTCTTCATGAAAGTTGTTGGAAATCATCTCCTCTTTCCACCCATAAAAGTTCAGAGCGTTTGGATCACTACAACTTGAGATATGTCTAAAATACTGAGTAGTGCTTCTGGTGGACATGGTGGATAGCCCTCAAGCTCTTGTCTGGATGAAATGTCATTGCTAACATCAGAATTTGAGCAGGATGTCTCATGAAAGTTGTTGGAAATTTTCTTATCTTTCCACCCACCAAATTTAACGTCTTTTTGCCTTTTAGAACTCTAGCTATGGGTAAAATGCTGAGTAGTGTTTGGGCTGGATTGTAGGATAGATTCTGACTTGTCTTTTGTGGCTAAAATTTGAATTAAAAAATGACAGATTTGGGTCTTCCATTCTTCATGAACGTTGTAGGCCTATTTCTTAGCTTTCTATCCAAACTAAAATCCAAGATCTACAGCTCCAGATATGACTTAATGACTGAACAATGTTCCAATTTGAATTGAATCATCATCTCCTTTTTAAGCTTAACCTTTTCTTTGTCATTTCATTTTCAATAGTTAATCACAACGATCAATCCTTTGAATTGTGAGATATGCTTGCATTTAAAATGAGCATTTACCATAAATTAAAGCTATCTTATATTATTAAACATGTTATTATAAAACATACTCTAGTTAAGGAGTTATTGATACTTCAAGTGCAAAATGATGATATAAAACCTCGATAAAAATGCACTTTTAAGTACTAATCACTTAATGTCTCCCTTATTGGCTAACATAAGCTCTTTACCCAATTTCACCTTATTTTGTTGACTTCGCAACTATTCCTCTTTAACTTGCCAAAAACTCAATGGCAACAAATTCACCTTTTTCCCATTCAACATAAACAAGTATTCTTCTATCCATTGTAGGTCACATCTTTATCAAACTGTCATGGACACCCCAATAAAACATAACTAGCTGACATCGGAGCCACGTTACATAAAACCTCATCATGATAGGTTTTGATGGAAAAAAGCTCTTTAACTTGCTTTGTCACCCAAATCTCTTCATTATCATTAAGCCACCATAAACTATACGGTTTAGGATGTGGAACAATAGTTAAACCCAACTTCTCCACCAAGGTAGTGGACATAACATTAGTGCAACTTCCATTGTCAATAATCATTCCACTCACCTTATCCTGAATCTAACATTTGGTATGAAAGATGTTCTAATGTTGTTCTTCACTAACGTCAATTTATGCATTCAAAACCCGCTCCACCACTAACAAATCCTCTTCCATTGGCTCAAAATCTTCTCCATGCTTATCCTTAACTTTAGTTTTGGCCTATTCGCTACTAATTAACTCTCCATGTTTCCTATGCACCACCATAACTCTCTTGTTTGAACATTCAGAAGCAATATTCTCATGCCCCAAACATTTGAAACACTTAATGTCTCGTAACCTCTTAGGGTGTTGAGGTTCAGTAACCTTTTCTTTACCCTTTATAAAGTCTAAAATTGTACTCCGCTTACTAAACCCTACTTTCTCATCCTTTTTAGGAGCATTCCATGTTTGTGAAAATGTGGAAATAGATTTTGAAGCATTTGGTGTTGTTATGCCATCTTAGAAACTCCTTTTCTTCTGTTGTCTTTATATCCTTGTCGTAAGTTTTATCACATCCTCAACCCGCCAGTAAACCTAGCTATGGTATGTTCTTGGGGTTCTATCAATTCACAATGTATTGTTAATAGCTCAAACTCCAATAAAAACAGACAAGGGAAACTTGTTCCAATCAAAATCCAAGTCAAGGAAAAACAATTTGTTTCAATCCACAATACTCACAATGTGGTCCAAATTTCACACAAACCAATCAACCTAGATTAGATGAGAGAAGCATAATAAGAACAACCACAAATCAATAGAATTCAAATCAAACCTTAGTAAAAAGAAAAAGAAAAAGGAGAAGATCCACAATCCTTGATGTTTTTGATCCCAAGTCAGCCATATACAACATCCCAAATTAGTTCTAAAACCTTTTCTCTAATAACAAGATGATGTACCTTAGCTTCCTAACCCAAACAAACTAACAATCTGATGTGAAGATAAAGGAAGGTAGATTTGGTTATATGGTTTTTCTTATGGTGTTTAGGCTAGAAATTACATAATTTAGAATGGAAATGAGGGATAAAGTCTGAATGAAAGTCTTTGATAAGTCCGAGTCACCATAAAGAAATTCTAATGAGGATAATATGCCATACTCTTTGTGATTAAGAGTGACAAGTCAGATTTGTTCTTCAATCAATTTTGAAAATGGAAGAACAAGGAAAAAAAAACTCTCTGAATGAGAAGTTGAAAAGTTTAATATTATTGCAAAAGTCCCAAAACATGGTCTGAAATATCATTATATACTTGGAACAACCTTTCAAGTCTAGGAAATACGAAAATAACATAATGGAGACCTAAATAAATGACTTTGTTAAGAAAACTAGACAAATAATAAATAGCAAACTTTTTTTACTTATAGAAGACATAAACAAACACACCAAACCAAAACAACCAAAACTTTTTGTACAAAACTCCAATGCATGTATGGTTGAAAAATCTAAAAAGATGACATTTTGAACTTGAAAACCATGTAGAATAGGCTTTATATTCCCATGCATTAAACAAGAGCAAATTCAGGCCAAAATTGGTCCATGGGCCAACAACAAACTCAAACTCATCAAAACTCCCAAATGATGACCCAAGCCTTATTTGTAGAAAAACAAACATATTTGAACCATTTCCATTCAGTTCACAAACCCTGAAACTCATTGAAGCTTTAGTCACGCTAGTCTGACTTGTTAAGTTCACAAACCCTTATTTGTAGTTGTTTTGCTCAAGCTCTCGTCATTGGACCATCTGAATGCCCATATACATTAGAATTATCCCCTTCCATGTTAGAATCATGATGCATATTAGATTATTTCCAAGTTATTTAGGATGGTAACGATGAAGTAATTGTAAGAGACGATGTCTTTCAAGTTGATGAGTTAGTTAATGCATATCAAGTTGCTTCATCTATTGAATTAGATGAAATTTCAAATTTTCATATAAATGAGAGTATTTTTATTGATTTTGATGCTAAGTGACCCAAACCAAGTCAGGTTTGAATTTACCCTTAAAATATTCGTTAACCGTTTGTTTTTTAGATCAAGCATATCTCTTAAACCATACATTAGATTGAGCTAAACTTTTACAAGGAGATGCTAGACACAGGGAAATATATTATGGTAAATGTTCAGGTGAAATGAAATTCTGAAACATATTATTTTAGAGGGTCGAAGTTACTAGATGAATCTTGTCAAATCTGCCATACTAGACTTTTATGTACTGTTTTGGACACGCATAGAGCTACAAGTGGAATTTCACTACTATTCAAGTTAGGATGAAAACTAGAAATCTTAAGCTTTTTAACCATATATTATATACTTAGTAAATAATCCAAATAAAGGAAAAGGACATGTTTGAAGTCGGAATTGATATCTGCCAAGAATGTGCGGAAATTGAAGATTCAGGCTACATTGAAGAATTTTAACATGATAACTTTGTTTTTATTATCCTATTTTAATTATTTATTTAATTTTTAATAATTATTTTTAATTAGGGTTTGTTCTAGCCCATTAGACAATGTTTAGGTGTTTATTTCATTATTGGATTTATATTAGTTGATTTCTAGTTTAGGCTTATTAGATTGTAACCTAAAAGGGTCCAATAGGGTTAGTTAGAGAAGAATATATTATGTTTTTTGTAGCTTCAAATTTGAGCTGCAAGTTGAAGAATAAACATGAGTTTTGCTTTTGCTTGTTTATGGTAGAATGACTTTTCTTTGTAGGGACAAAGATCGTACAATGACTTATCGAATATTAACTGGCTTTGTGGCATCATTTGCATACTTAATGTTTTTAGGTACAAGGTTATTTGTTATCTACTTTGTTGGGGGTTGTTTGACCATGTGATCAAGAGGCCTGCATCAATTGGTATCAGAGCAAGGCTCCTTTATTTTCTTCTGATTAGTTTTAACTTCTTTAGCTTTAGTTGTCTTTTGTTTAATTTTCAACTATTTCATATCTAGAGCTTAATAGTTTACATCTAGGGTTCCTAAAAAATTGTTATTTTAGTTTGTTGTTGTCTCAGAATATATCAGTAGTATAAAGAGTAAAACAGAAAAACAAGGAAAAGAATGTTCAAATAAGAGCAACTGAAATTGAAGAAGGGGAGGATGGTTGAAAATGAGAGCTTGTATATTAGGATGACCTTCTTTGCTAACAATGTTCTTCTTGGTTTTAATGATGATGCTATTGTTCAGCTTGGTACTAATTTGTTAACATTATAAGATGTTTTCCATGAAAAAGATTCAAGGTCGAATCTTTATAAAGAAGGGAGGATGATACAAACCATGTCAGGTTTGAATTTGACATTGAAATGTTTGCTGATCGTGTTTGCAAGATCAGACATATATATCAAACAATACATTGGATCAACCTGAAATTGTACATGGAGATACTAGACATAGGGATCTATGTTGTGCTAAAAGTTAAGGTCAAATGGATTTTGTAAATATATTATCTCAAAAAGTCTAAGTTACAAAATGAATCTTGTCAAATCTGCTAAACTATACCTTCATATATTGTTTGGGACATATCTAGAGTTACAAGTGGAATTTCTATACAATTCAAATTGGGATGGAAACTATACATTTCAAGATTTCCAACTATATATGGTAGACCTAGTAATTGATCCATATAAGAGAGAATGACATGTTTGAATTTAGGATTGAAATCTGCCAAGAATGTGCAAAAATTAGAGATTCGGGCTATATGGAGGAGTTTTAGTATGAAGACTTTGATTTTATTATCCTATTTTAATTATTTATTTAATGTTGAATAGTTATTTTTAATTTGGGTTTGTTCTTTCCCATTAGACATTGTTTAGGGGTTTATTTCATTATTGAACTTATATTAGTTGATTACTAGTTTAGACCCATTAGCTTGCAGCCTAAAAAGGGTCTATTAGGGTTAGTTAAAGGATGCTATATTATATTCTTTTAGCTTTAAATTTGAGCAGCAAGTTGAAGAATGAACTTGAGCTTCTTTTTTTTTAATGGCAAAACAACCTTTCCTTGTAGTGAAAAAGATTGTACATTGACTTATCGAATATTAATTGGCTTCATGTCGTCATTTTCTTACTTAGGGTACATAGATGCAAGGTTATTTTTGGGTCCAAGTCTTCTCCCAATACCTTTAGTTCTTAGGTACAAGGTACCACCTTTGTGTCAGAGTTCTATCAAACCTTATTTTCAGCTTTTCGGGTTGTTATCTACTTCAATGCAGGTTGCTTGACAAAGTGATCAAGAGGTCTACATCACTAAGGAGTCAAATGACATATTGAGAAATAGTGGACATATAGAAGTCGATGAAGATGATGATATCGACGAGCTTCAATTCAAGGAAGAAGATTATGATAGGTATGACAATTATCAAATTGAAGAAAAGGAAGAAGACAATTCTGATTAAAAAAATTTCAAACTGATTTTAAATGTAAAACATCAATATGTAATGAAATTTACTTTAATGTAATCTTTTTTGTTTTTTCTTTACAATGAACTATTGTTAATATTGATGGAATATTTATTATTGTGATTTTATTATTAAGTTATTGAACAGAAATGGTTTTGTGAGTTTACTGTATTTGTTTGTTGGATAGATAGGGAATAAAAAAATATCTAGAAAAAAAACAATTTTATAATAGAATTACCAACATAATGTAAAATGCCTACAAAGTTAACAACGAATTAAGTCCCTCAAAAAATTCCAGAGAGTTGAAAAAAATTACAAAACCTTGCCACTGAATATTATAGACGGAATCACAAACGAAATAAGTCCTTTAGAAAGTTTTAAAGAGTTGGAAAAAGATGACAAGATCTTGCCTATGGAGAATTACAAACAAAATTAGCGACGGACTTAGTTCCTCGGGAAGTTGCAAAGAGTGAAAAAAAATTACAGGACCTTTCCACTAAACATTACATACAAAATCACCGATGGACTAAGAACCTTGAAAAGTTCTAGAGAGTTGAAAAAAATTACAAGACTTTGCCACTAATAATTACAGGAAAAATTACAGACGAAATGAAATTTTATTGAAGAAGTTTGGGGGTTCTTTTAAAATTTCAGGTTTAATTGAAAATTTTGAGTTTTAATTACTAACATGACTTTTGATAAATGTTAAAAAATATATATATTTAATTTCCATCACTAATTCCATCGATAAAAAGCCCCAATTAAAGAGCATTATCCCTAATTTCAAAAGAACAATGTCTTCTTCATCTCTCTTCCTTTCTTCTCTCTCTAGCACCAATTTCTTCTCTTTCTATCACTCTATTCTCTCTCTCTCTCTCTCTCTCTCTCTCTCTATCTATCTATCTATAGTTGTTGTTGTTGTTCATCATATAAACATCTTGTCATTTTCTTCCTCCCCCTCCTTTCCTTCTTTTTCTTTGTGATTCTTTATAGTAAAAGGTAGCTGAAGAATTGAATTCACACATTGTTGTTCCATGTGTAGGTAATAGGTATGCAACCATTGCTTTTTATTTATTTCACTAATGCCCTTTCTTGCTGTTTCTGTTTAATTCTCTTTTAATTAGTTTTTTCACTAGCTTGATGAGTTTTGATTTTCAGGGTCTTGTCTTGTAAAAGTTTGTATCTTTGTATGTGATTGTGACAACTATGATATTTTGATCACAATTGCATTCTAGGATAAGGATAATTAAATCTCTTTGAGGAGTTTCATTTTTCAATAATTCATTCAATCATTGTAAATGTATCACCTTTTCATTTTAGAAATGTAAATTTTCTTATTATGATGTATCTATATTTTCTTTCTAGTGTAATTAGTTTAGGCCATTTGACCCCAAATAGGTTTTGATATTGTTCTGTCAATTAGTTTCATTTTATTAGCTTCCTAAACATCTATACAAGATTAGGTTCTCAAAAAAAAATTATTTCTTTGAGTTTGTTGTGTGAGATTACTTTTTTTTTTATAGGCTCTCAAACTCACTATAATTTACGAGTATGCTATTTCATCAGATCTATATAAGCTTTCCTGCTTTTTCAAGGAATCTACAATTCATATATATTGTGTTTTATGTTGTAAGGTATTTTTGGACAAGCAGCCTGCATGTGTTTTCCTTTTCATGTGCTTGCCTACTATTGCATCCAGATATGCAAATTGCCTTAAGAGATTCTTAGTTTTATTACACCAAAACAAAAAAAGGAGGCTAGCATTATACACTAAGGGTATCCATCAAAACACAAGCTTGTTGAATGCAAGGCTGGCTCGTATATGGGGTGTCCTTTTTTAGTAGGATATTTACATTGGGAAGTATATTGTTCAGTGGAAGCCTGGTCACAACATGTAAGTTTCCTTTCCTTTCCTGCATGATAAAAAAATAAATAATAATGGATACTTTTTTAATAAATAATTTCAATGAATGAATGGAATTTCATGCTTACAAAGGTGGACGTTGTTCGCACGATAACAACGGTGATGGAATTATGAATGGAAGTGCTTTTGCTTCATTGGAGTCAGGTTTTTAAGAATCCTGAATGGAAGTCTATGATTGATGCTTGGTTCAGAAAGTTCAAGGTTAGTATATACATAAACAATTTTTTTTATTTAATTTGGTTAGTTTTTTTAATTTCAATAAACTAATTATCTTATGAAATTAATGTGCAAGGAAAAATTTACTAGGGAGAGGTTGAAAATGCTATTGGCAGGAGGGTGTGGGATAATCGCAATGCCATTACGTAATATTGAATTCAAAATATGATATTTTTTAAAATATTCAAATTTTATTTTTTATAATCTTGATGGAATATAATTTATTTCTATGTACCAGATCAACTGATTTCTGGTTTGAGGTGCAGAAGAAACAAAAACAATAAATGCAAATAAAGAGGTTTTCCAAGCTGGGAAGACATGGCCATATAGAGATTTTAGACCTCTGCACATCTTAGAGGCTTTCTGAGACCCTTATATCTAGCACGTGACATCTGAGCATTTCATATGACAATCGCAGTCTAGTGCAGACAATCAGAACAAAGAGATTCATGTTTCAATTAGCACACACATTAACGAATCTATTCTATTTGTTTTGCATGCAAAACGAATAGTAAGATTCTATTTTACTATATATATATATATTAAATGGTTGTATTATATGAAAATGTTTAACTAACATTAGCATTTTTTTTATATAGGCTATGGTGCTTAGATGTGATCTAAGACTAATGGAGCTTTTTGTTGAAACTCATATGTGAAATGAGGATCGTCAAAAAGGGGTGCAACAACTTGTGGATAGCCTAGCTTAGAGGTTCATGTTAAATTAATTTTATAGAGATTTGGTATGAGATGAAAGCAATCATAAGAGATGTCGTACCCTTATGGCGGAGTGCGACGGAGCGGCGACCCTCGATTGATTTTTGGTTTTTTTGTTTATTGAATAACAGAGTCGCCACCTAATATTTTGGTTACTAGGAACCCTCACTGATCTTTCAGAGATTCTAACACCCTACCTAAGGTAAGCTGCTTGGTGTTTGGTTTGCTTTATAATTGCTATGGTGTTGGTGTTTTCTAATCCCATTAGTTTTTCTAGGTTTGATTCAAACTAAATTTATTAAGATAGAAATCCAAGGAGATTCCATGTGCTTTAAAAGCTCTCTTTTTTTTTTCCTTCGTATTTCAAGAGTTTGCGACTCATAAATCGCAAGGAGGAGGGACAAAAATTTAGAAATCTAAGGCGCTTTAAAAGTCTATTTTTGCCTTAGTGTTTTATACTCTCACGGCTCGTAAACCGTGGATACAAAAAATTGAAATATCCTCGATTATAATCAAGGCTTCTTTCAAGAATGTGTGATGACTTATTATTCCTAGAAAATTATTTTGGATATTTACCACTTAGGGTTTCTTTATCCAAATTTTAACAGTAAATAATAACAAGTTATTCCCAATAATATTTTGGATATTCATCCCTTTGGGATTTCTTTATCCAAACATTAATGGTGAATAATAGAAGAATTCCCCCCTAAAATAAGATTTTTGTATTTTTTGGAATATTGGCCAATACCCTTTAGAGTTTTACAAACATGTTGTAAAATCCAAAATGCAAGAAAATAATTTTGTGTTGTGTTTAAGAAATCCATGCGAAAACACATTTTCAAAACTTCAAAAAAAAATTTTTTATAAGAAAAACGTTCAAAACATGTTAGGGTATTGGTCGTATGTATGAAAACATTTTTTTTTGATATATATGTATATTTTTCACATTGCGTTGAAAACCAGACATTCTAAATACGAGATTGGTACATATTTTTTTACAACATAAAAAAATTCAGACTTTAAAAGAAATATGCCAGAACATAAATCTCTTTCTCTTTCTTTGATTTTTTTTTCAAAAAAAAAAAGTAAGTCCGGCTAGGTCACTTGCCCAAGCAAGTGACTAGGCTGGACACAAAATGGCACAGTTAAAGTTTAAGGAAAGCTGGCGAGTACTGTATAAGTGAATTAATTCACTTGAACAATACAATAACAAAGGAAAATGCCATCAAAAAGACCCCGTTACTATTCAAGTGAATTATAAGTCACTTGAACAGTGCAAACACAAAGAAAAAAAAATGCATGCAAGAGGTGAAGAGAAAACAGACCTGGAGACGAAGAAGCTGCAGCAACGTTGAAAGCGTGATGGTTGCTCGATCTGTGTTCGTCTGTTTCAACCCTCTTCCTTCTGTTTTGTATTTGCGTCTATTTTTTTGGTGTTTCTTTCCTCTACGTCTTTGTCACTTTCTCTACTAGTTCCTGCACTTTCTTCTCCCCTATTCTGTAGATTTTATTTGCAGAAAAAATAGAGCAAACACCGAAAGTCAATCCCTGCTTCTTCTTGGTTTCTCCTCTCATTTTTATCGTCTTTTCTTTTCTCTTCTTTCTCTTTTATTGCCTACCATCCTGATCTCATAGCAACACAAGGATGAAGGAAGAAACTCCCTTTGTTCTCTATTTTTTTTTCTCTCCTAACTGCCTACCTCTCTTGCATTTTTTATCTTTCTGTTTCTGTTTTTCTGCCTGCTCTTTCTTTCTCTTTTCTGTCCTGCTTCCCTCTTTTCTTTTCCCTCCCCTTCCTAGGTCATTAGAGGGGCTTATAACCTAAAATGCAGCTTTATTTAGGAAACAACTATTACATTAATTCTAGGGTGTAATCTCGGGTAAGCAAAAATAGGAAACCAAAACATTTTGATTCTGATTTTGTGATCATATCTGATTTCTTTCCAGTATTTTAGAGGATGGCGCGACTCCTTTCTTTCCTTCCATAGCTGGGACCATGAAGCCAGCTGCTCCCTTTGAAATGAGGCAATAAAAATGTGGTCTGCAGCTCTCCATTCAAGTGAGAGAAACATGAAACCAAATAGGAAATTGCAGATAAAAGGAAAGAAAAATCGGGCTAGCTGTGTAGATAAAAACGTGGTTCTTCAATTTCTTCCTCCAGAAAAATTCCTTCTAATTTTATCTTCACTCAACTTACTTATTTTGCACCTTTTTGATTTGGTCCTTGGTCCGAAAAAGGGCTTCAAATTGGCCTACAATTGATCTTCAAACTTTAAGCATCTTGCAATTGTGTCCCTGCAAACTTAGGCAAAAATCCTTCTCGCGGCAGGAATCCCTGCTTTCACACTAGATATTCAAGAGGAATATCTTGAGCTTCTAATATCAAAATCAAACAATTCAAAAGCCCAAATTTATCTACCCGTCTAGGACTACAACTTTGATGAAGGATTCAAAGTGAGATAAAATTGTTTTAGAGAACAAAATCTAGCAGTAATCTGGTTGGTCAAAAAAGGTCTCTTGATTTAATTCAGAAATTGACAATGTCAAGCATCCCTATATGACTCAGAGTATTACCTAAGAACAAATCAATAAAATTTGTGACAGTAATATAGTTTTTAGTGCAAAATTCGGGTTGGAATTCTTCTCGCGACAGAATTCTCTTTTTTCATGTTAGATATTCAAACAGGAATATTATGAGCTTTTGATATCAAAATCAAGTAATTCAATAGTCCCAAATTCATCTACACTTGTAGAGATACAACTTTCATGAAGGATAAAAAATGAGATAAATTCGTTTGGAGTAACAGAATTGCAACCAAACTAGGCTGGAAAACTTTCTCGCGGCAAGATTCTATATTATCACACTAGATTTCAAACAGGAATATCGTGACCTTCTGATATTGAAATCAAGCAATTCAAAAGCCCAAATTCATCTACGTGTCCTGGACTATAACTTTGATGAAGGATTCAAAGTGAGATAAATCTTTTTAGATAAGAAAATCTGGCAGGAATCTAGTTGGTCAAAAAGGTTCTTGATCTGACAATACCGAGTATCCATATCTGACTGATCCCTAGGAACACTGATCCCTAGGAACTAATAAAGGTGTAGGTCAATTTTTTAACATGTCATGAGTGACAAAATATAACAAGGATGGTCAGATATCGTACGAAACTAAGTCAGAATCAAAGCCTAAGTTGGAACAAAAAATTACGACAGCAGCATAATCTTTTTTTTAGTTCAAATTCTGAGAGATTTATCGAACCTCAAAAACCAAATAAAAAAGAAATGAATTTTAGCATTATGAAGAATCCTAATCAGTCTAGGAAACCTGATAATTTTGGTAGCAAATGGGGAGGATAAAGAGAGTAGAAAACAGCTTAAACAACGTTCGAAAAACATTTCTTTCTTCTCTGCTTTTGTTAATTTTCCAGCAAATATGAGCTGCACTTCTGCACTTGGTTCGAAAGAGGTGTACACCGTCTCTAGCATGTGGAGTCCAAAAATGAGTAACAAACAAGAGAGGTTTGTTCTTGGACATTATTATAGAGAACTATTATTTTAAAGGTTGTATAGTTTGAATCAAGGGTCTATGAGTGTGGAGGATTACCACAAGGATATGAAGATTGTCATGATTAAAGCTAATGTTTTTCCTCTTTCCCCTTAATTTTTGCTTAAGAACCCAAAAAGACAAAATCTAAAAATTAAGGGTTTTACTTACAATTTCAGTTAGGAAGTGTTTAGAATACTTTAGTTTATGCTCTTTGGCCTCCAAAATCCTTCTTCACGTCCTCTTCTTCTTTTCTTTCCTTTTGTTCATGTTTCCTTTTTCTTCTCTTGACAACACGTCAATTACTCCTTGCATGTTTCCATTCTCATCTCTCTTTGTTTTTCACACTTTAGGGAGGGTAAATGGTGGCATGCAAGGCTGGTTGGTTTTCTAAGAGGAGGGAAAAAGATGGGGAAATGTTCTTCCCTTCCAACCGTTGGACTCCCTTAAGAGAGGGAGGCTTCTCATTCTTTTTTTTTTTTTCTTTAGGTCCTTTAATTTCTTAAATTCATGTTATAAAATCCCTCTTCATTCATTTCAGTTTTTTTTCAATTTAGCCCTTGGTTAATTTATTACTTTTTATTTTTACTATACTTACCTAACTCTCTCTCTTCTTCTTCTTTTTTTTAAAGTATTTTGATCAGGGTTTTACAAACTCAATCAAATCTTTACTTGATTTTTCTAGGTTTAGAAATATAATCTTTGTACTAATTATATTCTAGTCCTTAGTTTCTAAAATATATTTTTAATCAAGTCATACTTAATTAAATCATCCTAGTTAATTTCTTTCTAATGGTTCTTAATGTGTGTGACCCATTAGGTTTCTAATATGTTGGCTCAAATATAAATTATAATTCTAAATAAATAGAGTTAAATAAATTAAATGGTAGATCAATTTATATTTGAAGATCAGGAGCATCGTCTATAAATATGTCATAATCCCTCAAATATTAGTGGTTTGAGTTAACCTTTCAGTGATTGGTTTCTTAGTGTAATGTTTTGATTTAACATTAAAACTCTTTCAAATCTTAGTCTACCTTGGATAAGGATTTTTCAGTCAATACTATTTGAGAACATATGAAACATTTTTTCTAATTCACCAAGGTGATGAATTCTCTTGATCACTCAAGTACCTTCATATAGTTCATGTTATATCAATCTTTATGGCTTTAATAAATGTTCAATATTTAAGAGAGCATTGACCAAGAGCATTTAGAAACAATGCTTTGATGCAATAGAAATCCTATAATTATAACAACTTTATAATTTTCTTTGTAAAATATTTTTGTCCTATGAACTTAATCTTTACTCTAGATTCATAAATAAAATATTAGATCCATTAATCTAATATTACATTACTATTAAAGATAAATTAATCCTTTGTTAATAATAAATATGTATTTAGATGAATAAAATAATGTTACGTGTAACCAACTGATTGATATATTAAACTAATAGGTTGTTGATCCGCCAATACTATAATTTGGTAAACTTGGAAATATGATTTTAGTTTCCTTAAGGCTCTCACCAAAGCTAAAGTAACCTTTTCTACTTTTAAATATCTGGTTTCAACATCATGAAGAGTTCAACTAGAGTAATAGATGAGGCATTGCACACCTTTTTCATCCTTGACTAACATTGAAAAACAACGAAATTTTTTTGAAAAATCCAAAAATAGCGAAAAACAACAAAAATAAAAAAAATATATGTTTTTAGTATTTTTGTATTGTATTTTTTAGCATTTTCAATGTTGTTTGAAAAATAATTTAAATTTTCAAAGGTTTTTCGAACTCGTTCGACTTTTCATGTATCATTTTTAAAATCATTGATTTTCCTCATTTTAGTCAACGTTGATATTGCTCGTTTTTTAAAAAAAAAAACAGAAAGTCAAAGGACCAATTTCGAGGCCCAAGCAACATTTTACCTATAAATATAGGTCCACAACTCAAAACAGAGGGGAGGCAATTTTGTATATTTGGAGGAGGCAACAAAAAAAACCCCTAAAAAACTTAACTCTTTCTTCTCTCTCACCCGAAGCAGCCGCCGCCTCACCCCCCCCTCTGATTTGTTCTTTCCTTCTTCCCCCCCAGGCTATTGATTTTCCATCCCCACAGACCCAACCATCTCCTTCCCTCATCAGGAGCTTCTCCCTCTCAGCCAAGACAACCCCCATCATCCAAAACCTTTTCTTCTCTCTCACCCGAACGACCCGAAGCCGCCTCCCCCCCAGCTTGGACCCCGTGGGTTTCTTCTCCTTCACCCTACTCCAGCCACCACTCTCCTCTCTCAACCTTCCCCCCACAGAGAACCAACCAAAGCCGCCACTCTCCCTTGCTTTGGATTTTTTTTGCTCCCACACCCATCTCCTCCGCTATAAGCCAAATAGCCGCTACCTTCCTTCCCATTCTGCCTCTCTCAGGCCCCATCATCTCCTCCCCTCTCTCAGTTGTTCCTCCTTCACCATCACCGGCCAGCTTGCCAATACCCGAATCATACCCTCCAGTAACAGCTCGAGCATGGCAGCGCCCACAGACTCGGATCGGTCCGCCCTCTTCCTCCAGCAGTGCGTGCAGATCCAACCCCATTTCCAATCAAAACCAGCGACCAAACAACACTCCTTTCTCCTCCATCTCTGCCAGTCACACAACAGAAGCTCAGTCACCGACGACCTCTTGGTCATACATGTCGCGGGGTGCGAGTGACGCGACGTCGTCTGGCGACGGCGGAGGCTACTATCGTGCCTTTTGTGTGAGGTGTTGTGTTTGGAAAGGGTTTTAATCATAAAATTATGATTAAGATTCAGGAGTCACCACCTAGTATGATGGTCACTAGGAACATTTGGTTTGCGAGAGTCCGAGTAAGGAACTGGTTGTGCAAGGGGAAGATGCATCACCCCCAGTGCACCCTACCTAAGGTAAGCTGCATTGTTGTTTGATTGTTTTTTTCTAAGTCGGGTTTCTATTTTTTGGTCTCTTCTAAGGCTCAAGGCAGATCTCTCTTCACAAGAGAGTCTCTACCTTATTGGGTTAAATCCTAACTGTTCTAAAGTCTGAATTTTAGCATCGCATTTCTACACCTTGTATCATCTTTAATACCTGAGGGTGTACTTTATCGTGTAATTTTACAACCCACAAATATTAAAGTCTACATCTGGATCCTAAAACAAAAATTGGAAAAACGATTTTTGACATATTAGCCAAATCCTAATGGATAATCATAAACTGGTTATGATATCCATTTTTTAATTTTTTTTAAATATGAAAAATATGCAATTTTTGTTTTTTTTTAATGAAAAAAAAATGCTTGGAAAAATTGTAGGATTTGGCCATATGCAACAAAATATATATTTTTTGTTTTTTAAAAATGTTTTGGAATTATTTTTTTTTTTAGAAATATTTTGGAGAAAACCAATGTTTTAATACTGGATTTGTAATTTAAAGTGTAAATATATAACCCAATATTATGCAATATTGGTAGAAAAATATACAAGAAAATCACATATTTTTTTGAAATGATTGTTTTGAAATTTTTTTGGATTTTTTTTAAAAAAAGAAGCATCCTACACTACATGAGTAGTGGATGTGAATTATAATTCACATCCACTGTTCACTTATGAACAATGGAACATGAATTATAATTCACGTTCCACTGTTTAAAACAGTGGAACTTTCATGGGGAAGACGAAGAAGAAGAAGAAGAAGAAGAAGAAGAAGAAGGGTGGCTTCCTGGTTGAAGGGTCGTGGCTGCCGTCACTATTTTGGCTGAGGAAGGTGTGCTGCTGGTGGTTGCAATGATGGAGTTGGAGGAAGAGACGTTGATGGCGTCAGTTTCCTGTGGCAAAGGAAGAAAGAAGAAGAAGAAAAAACGCGCGGGAGGGGCTGTAGTGAGGAGAGAGAAACTGACGGTGGCTCTTGGTGGTCAGCTGGTGGTTGCGTTGGCTGCCTGTGGTGGAGATGATGGTGGGAAGACTAGTGATGAGGGTGGTGGTGGCTGAAGGCCACGGTGGAGAGAGAAAGAAAGATGAAATGTGCAGAAACCGGAAGAAAAACTGGTTTTTTGGTTGGCTTTGGACTCGATTTTCTCCTCCCTCAGGCCATGAAATCCACCTCTATTTATAGGTGGTGGAAGAGGGCAATCTTGTCTACATTGAGGAAAAATTTTAGACCTTAATTCAGTTGGGAAGGATCCCAACCATTGGCTCAAAGTATGTATCATGAGTTGAAAATCTGCAGAAAAAACCTGATTGAGGAGGCCTCTTTAGGCTATCACCAGTGCTAATATATTGTCATTTAGCCTGAACTGATCACATAGGGTTGTAGAAAAAGTGCAGAGGATCATTTTCGTATTCAGTGGATGTTAGGTACATTAAATACAACTGCAAAGTAGTCAACCAGACCAGCTTTTTCAAAAAAAAATAAAGAAGATAATGAACAGTGATTTTTGGTCAAAGTTCATTTCAGTCCTCTCTCTTTCAATTGAGCCCTAATTGACCCTAAACCTTTTTTATTTAATGTAATTAGGCCCCTAATTTCAGTAAATTAACTTGGTAAAAATTAAATTTGGTCTCTTAAAATTCCAATCTTCTCAATTAAGCCCAAATTAAGCTCTCAAACTTAATTTTTCACCAGTTAAGCCCCAAATAAAATTAATTTGACCCATTTAAAGTATAATTAAGTCCTTGCACTTAATTAAATCCTTCAATTGGACCCAAATTAATTCTTAAACATAATTAAAATTTAATTTGGCCCATGATTAAATCAAATTGGCCCATTAAAAATTTAATTATGTCATTGGACTTAATTTTTATGCAAATTCGTTCAATAATCATTTAATTTGACCTTGAATTTGCGTTTTTTCTTCATTTTTGGGCATAATAAGGTACAATTAGGCCTTGAATTTCCTCCAAAATTGCAGCTTGATTCCCCGATTTGCTTTCTCCACATTGCCAGCCTTTATTTTATTTTTTTGATTTTTTTTTTGAAAAAGAAATTGATTTTTTGGGAATAACCCAGAATTGGGTTATGCCAATACAATCGGTCACCTGAAACAGATAAGGGTAAAAGGTAGAGAAACAAGACTGATCTAAGAAAGAAAACCGAAGCAGATATGAAAAGCAAAGTAAATAAAAACTAAAATCAACTGGTTGCGATTTGCTATTTGTACAGGTCATTGCTGGCGAGGAAGGGAAGAAGGGAGGAAGTTGTGCCGGATCCCCTTACTTTCTTGGATTTTTATGCTGCGGCGTGTGAATCCACGAGCCGCCAATGGCGGGGGCGCGTGGGGAGATGCGTCGCCACTATTCCTGCGGTTGTAGAAGGCCTTCCCTGCAATTTCTGGAGTTTTTAGGGGCTATTTTGTAAATTTAAAATTGTGTAATGTAATTTTTATTTGTTGTTTTGAATTTGTATTTTGAAGTGTGGATGTAAGAAAAAAAAAGAAAAAGAAAAAGAAAAAAAAGAAAAATATATAGTAAAAGTGTATGTGGGTGTTTGTATGCTTTTTATGGATTTTTTTTTTATCATAAAATTGCAAAGAATAAAGAAGAATTTCATATTTTGATTTGATCACGGTCAAGAATTATGAACTTACACATAAAAACAAAATTTTGATTTCTAATATCCGATGAAAAAACAAAATTTTGAAAACTTCTTTAACACATCAAAGCCACGAAGCAGTTTACCTCAGGTAGGGTGCGTTAGGGGTGCTAATACCTTCACTCATGAATCTCTGACAAGACCAGTACACCCGGGTTTCCTAGTAGCCCTCAATTAAATACTTGGTGGCAACTGCAACGAACCAATCAAGCAAATGGAACGAAAATCGCCAAGCCGACACCGTATGAGTGACGTGCGATAAGCCTAATAAAAAACCCCAATGTAAAGGAGTAGGTTCTCATTTTCTCTTAACTATGACATGATCTTTAGGGAGAAGAGAAATACTTTGAGCTCCTCAAAAGTCTTCTGGTATTTAAGTTTCCACTCAAAGTTTGTAATATTTTTTCAAGGTTGTGAAGAAAGGTAGGCTATGTTTTCCCTACCTAGATATGAATTTGTTCATAATGGCTAGTCTTCAAGTGAGATGTTGAACATCTTTGATCTTGTGAGGAAGAGTCATGTCTATGATTGCTTGAATCTTTTCGAGGTAGAGTTATTTTACCTTGCTACTCACACTTAGCCGGATTCATCTTTATCTAATAACTACATAGGATAGAAAAAAACATCTTCCAACCCTCTTAGATGTTGTTCAAAGGTCATGCTTTCTACTAGCATGCCATCCATGTATGCTTCCATATTCTTCTTAATTTGGTTCTTGAACACTTTATTGGTCATCCACTAATAGGTAGCCCCTATATTTTTCAAGCCAAATGGCATTACATAGTAGGAAAAGGTTCATTCTTTGGTGACAAAAGAAGTCTTCTCCTTATCTTCTAGATGCATATGGATTTGATGGTACCTTGAATTAGCATCCAAAATGCTTAAGAGCTCGAAACCAACTATGGAATCCACTAGCTTGTCAATCTTTGAGAAAGGAAAACTATCCTTTGGACATGCCTTGTTCAAGTTGGTGAAGTTCACATACATTCTCTACTTTTTCTTGACCATGACCACATTAGCTAATCAATTTGGATATGTCACCTCATAGATGAACCCAACCATCAATAATTTGTCCATTTCTATGTTTATTGCTTGTTGTTTCCCCCCTAAAATTTCTCTTTTTTTGGCTGGATAGGAGACTAAGTCAGATTAAACTAGAGTCTATGAGTAGCAATCTCTGGATTAATTCCTAACATGTCTGAAGTGTTAAAAGAAATTAGTTTTATGGGTGAAGATAAGATTTTTCAGTACTTGTTATTAAGGCGGCTTCAAGATGGAGGCTATCTTGATGATTACCCTTTCCTCTTGCCCTAAAGGTACTTCTTTCAAATGCTTCATGGCCGTAATCCTAACTTTCACCATTTGTTTTAAGGGCCCTTGTTGGTCCAAAATCAAACACCTTTTGCTTTCAAGCATGTATAGGCACGATGTCTAGAAATTTCACAACCAAATATATTATGCTTATGACTGCATTGATATGGTGTAGGACGAGTCTTCCTACATTGTTGTAGGCTATAGCCATATTGATCATCATAAAGGTTGTTGAAGGGTGAAACATTCGAGGTAAGTGCCTATTATGACTAGGATCTCCAAGGCACCTTTCACTGGTACTCTTGACCCTTTAATCCTAATTAAAAAGGTCTTCATAGGAGTCATCCTTGATGGATCTATCACCATCTAGGACATTACATCTCTGGAAAGGATGTTGACAAAGCTACCATCGTCCACCAATACCCTAAGGACCCTATGGTTGGCTAGAATTGTGGAGATGACCAATGCATCCTCATGGGGGTAGGTCACTCCTTCTCCATCTTTTGGAATGAAAGCAATAGGCTCGTGGTATGAGCTCTGTTGATGAATTGTTATAAGGACATGTTTTACATACTTCCTCTTTCCCCTGGAAGTATCTCCTCCTGCAAAGGTTGCTTTAAGAATCATGTTGATTTCAAGCAAGGCTTAAGTGGTTGACTGAGTTCTTCTCTATCTCGGTCTAAGTGGGCATTCCCCTTAACAAACTAGTTCAAATAAGCCTTGGTTATTAGCCTTTGAATCTCTTTCCTCACATGAAGCAATCTTTAGTAGTCTTTTTTCCTTATGAAATAGAATTTTTTTTGAAGAGGTACGAGTATGTGAAGTTAACATTATAGGAAGTGGATACTGAACATAATCTTTCTCTTTGATGGCTATAAAGACTTTTATGAGAGTGGTGATTAGTACTTAAAAATACATTTTATCAAGGTTTTATATCATTATTTTGCAGTTGAAGTATCAATAACTCCTGTCGATACACGACATCGGGCGACGGCTCCTTTTTTTTATTTTTTTTACAAAAAAGACTTTTTTTTTATTGGGGGAAATGAATTTTATTAGAGTCACCAGAGTAATATGAGGGAACTAGAAATTCCAAATTAGACACTGGTCCCAGAGATTCGGGTACTGGGTTGGTTATGATTAAGGGAAGGTAGACACCACCCTTAAAACATCCTTTCAAGAGAAAGGTTACCCTTACTTGTGTGTTTTTATATTTGATTCAAATGCTATTATATTTTGAGCTTACTTGCAATTTTATTTTTTTAAAAAAATAGTTAACGTCGGTCCCTAAAAATAGGAGACACGTTAAAAATGACATCAGTCTCTAAAAATAGGAGATTTGTCTAAAATATCGATGTTTAACCCTAAAAAGAAGAATTACTTCTGAGTTACCAAAAATAAATTATGGACATAATCTATATTTGGTATTTAAATACCCTTGACATCGGTCCTTTTTTGTAAAAAGAGACGTGTCAACAAACAATATTCGTTTATAGAACAAAAATTATTCTGATATCGTTGAAAAATGGGTGTAACCATATTCGAGAATTAGGCTTTGGACCCACGAACGATAACATGATAAAATGGGTGTTGGACCCGCGTCATTACTCCTTTTATATTTGTTTTCGTTTTTTTTGTTTTACAAAATGCAAGAAAATTTACAAATACTTATCTATAAAAATAAAATAAAAAACTGTTAGGAATCTTAAAAAATTACCTGAGTGCCACTGTATATATAAAAGACTGAAATACCCTTGAATTTCTCGGAAAATTATGAAATTTCCCTTAGTGGCGCATGTGGCTCACGCGCGGTTACTGTTGGTGGCGGCGAAATTTTTCGGCGAGATTTTTGGCCAATGAATGGTTTATTCTGGTAGATCTGAGAGAGAGGATTCTGATGAAGGTGGCGTCGACGGCCGTTGATGGCTGAAGAGGGAGAATCGTCGGTTTGAAGCTTCAGTGGCCGACAAAGATCGCGGCCTTTTTCTGGCCAGATGAAGCGATGAAAACGCTTAAAACTGCCTAGGTTTGCTTTATATCAGGGTAGAAACCTTTCTGTGGTGGTTCGGAGGCTTGAGACGGCCGGAAATGGGAGATCGGATGAGAGAGAGGGAGTCGCCAGCGAGAGGAGAGAAAGAATCCGAGATTATGCTACAGTATGAACGCGTGCATGGTGTACCCATACCACTGAAGGCTGTGAGCCATTGGATCTCAAATGAAACGATCGTTCAGCTATGATTGGCTTGATCTGCAGGTTGATCGGACAGTCCGGATGAGTAGAGCTTTAATCTAGTGTTGCGCGGTGCACCGAAAGATCATTACATTGGGTGACATGGCACGACGGGATCAAAGGGCAGATTATTTCAAAGGCTGAGATGGATTTGGGTTTTAATTTAGTGTGGTAAGCTGATGTGCATCATGGGAATTATAATCCATCTTGTAAAGCTGAATCTAATACACAGGAGGATGCAAATGGTCCAATGACAAGAGCGAGAGCAAAACAACTACAACGGGCCATGACGAATCAAATTGGAATGATTGAAGCTGCGTCGGAGTTAAAAATTAGCAATCAGTATGAAATTGGTTCAAGGGTGCTTATTTGCCTACAATTAGAACTTGGAGATGGGAAAAGCCCTTAATGGTTCTTTTGATGCTGGGCTACTTGTATTTGGATTGATAATGCAAATAAGTGAAGGAATTGATGCTGTTTACGGTCAGAACAGTAGATGGATTTGAACCCGAATTTGAAGTCATCCAATACATGTGAAAACAAGATTTATGTAGGTAAAATTCAAGTTCAGAACGTGATCTTTCTAGATTGTCCAACCATGATTGCATTGGACTTTTGTGTCAAAAGTTATGGCTGTTTTAAATTTGGTCTGCTTATGTTTTAGAAATGTCAAAGAAAACGTGTGTTAGTTAAATTTGGCTACTTACTTTATTAAAAGTCTAGTTTTTAGGCTGGACTTCTGTCATGTTGAATTCACCTAACTTTGGAGGGATGTTCCAAAGATAAATATGTATCAGAATATGTAATAAACACTTTTGGCCAAGATTTTGAAACTTAATTAAGAGAATTAAGAGTTGTTCTTCCAAATTCGTTTTGTGAAGAACCCTACCTGACTTATCACTCTTCAATCACAAAGAGTGTGGCATCGAAATCCTAGACTGATCTTTGTGGCGTCCAGATCGACTTATCAAAGTATCATTCTAGTCTATCCTCCATCTTATTTACCTTTAATTTACTACAATCCAGCCTAAACACCAAAAGAAAGACAACACAACCAGACCCATCCTTCATCCATTTTCGTTAGAATCATTGTTGTTGATTTTTGAATCATTCACGACACATCATCTGGTATCAGAGCATTAGTTGCGATCTAAGACAGGAGCTAAAAACAACAACAACAACAACAACAACAAGAAAGGTTTGCTGGAATTGAGGTTGATAGACTTAACTATGGCTGGAGATAAAGAAGATTTTCCAAGAGGGTTAAGTTTCGAACAGGCACAGGTTATGGGCTTAGAACGATCTCATGCTGAGATTCGGGATGAGATGACTGGAATTCATGAATAGTTGAATACCCTTATGCAAATGATGCAAAGAAATAATTTGCAACCCCAACAGAGGCAAGCACTTAGGGTGCCACGAAATGATGTTATAGAAGCTGACGAAGATCCTATTGGGGATGATGAGGTTGATGATAGGGTCAGACCAAGAAGGCAGAATTATAATCCTCCTAATGGTCTCAAACTTAAGATTCCACCGTTTAGAGGAAGTAGTTCACCTGAGGAATACTTGGAGTGGATTCAGAAGGTTGAAAAGGTGTTTAAATGGTATGAATATTCTGAAGAAAGGAAGTGCAAGGTGGCAGCACTTGAGTTTACAGATTATGCTCTTTTATGGTGGGAAAACTTAAAGATTCAGAGGAGAAGGGATGGAGAGGAGGAGATTACAACATGGGCAACTATGAAAAGAGTGATGAAGAAGAGATTTGTTCCTGATTACTATAAACAGGAGCTATACATCAGACTTCAGACTTTGCGACAAGGATCTTTGAGAGTGGAAGAGTATGTGAAAGAGTTTGAGCTGCTGCTGATTCGATGTGAATTGATGGAACCTCAAGAGCAAACAATAGCTAGATTTCTTGGAGGGTTGAGGAAGGATATAGCTAATGTTGTTGAGTTACAGTCGTACATCTTCCTTGAGGAAGTTATAAAGCTTGCAACCCGAGTAGAGAGGCAGCAGAGATGAGGAGGTGTCCAAACTGGTGTAACTATGTCAAGCATGACAAGGACTGTTTCTACACCTACACAAACATGGAGCACACCTAAACGAGCTGAGAAGGTGGAGTTTAGCAAGGGGAATACCAGTTCTGATTCTTTGAAGGGAAAGGAGAAGGTGACAGAACCTCAACATCCTAGGAGGTCTCGGGACATCAAGTGCTTAGGACATGGACACATTGCTTCGGAATGTCCAAATAAAAGGGTGATGATTTTGCATGGGGATCATGGAGAGCTGATCAGTGGAGATGAGGGTGAAACTGAAGATGAAGATGAGGTACAAGTGGCTGAACAAGAAGAGGATTTCGAACCAGTCAAGGGAGATTTGTTGGTTGTTCAACGGGTTCTGAATGCACAAATTGACGTCAGTGATGAACAACGTGAGAACATCTTTCATACTCGATGTCAGATTCGAGATAAGGTGTGTGGGATGATCATTGATAATGGAAGTTGTACTAATGTTGCGTCAACTACCTTGGTGGAGAAATTGGGTTTAACTACCCTTCCACATCCCAGGCCCTATAGTTTGTGATGGCTGAATGAAAATGGGGAGATTCGGGTGACAAAGCAAGTTCGTGTACCTTTTTCCATTAAAACCTATCACGACGAGGTTTTGTGTGACGTTGCGCCAATGTCAGCTAGCCATTAGTTGCTGGGTCGTCCATGGCAGTTTGATAAGGATGTGACCTACAATGGACGAAAAAACACTTATTCTTTTATGCTGAATGGAAAGAAGGTGAACTTGTTACCACTGAGTTCTCAACAAGTTAGAGAGGATCAATTACGAAGCCAACAAAAGGAGGTGACATCACGTAAGGGGCTGTTGTTAGCCAAAAAAGAAGACATCAATCAAGCATTAGCCACAACAGGGATTGTTTTCATGGTCTGGGCAAAGCATCTACTACAAGTAGAAGGATTGGACTTACCAAGACAAATTAAGGAATTACTTGAAGAATTTAAAGATGTGTTTCTAGATGAATTACCTAAAGGGTTAATTGAGCATCAAATTGATTTGGTGCCGGGAGCTTCACTTCCTAATAAACCAGCATACAAATGTAATCCAGAGAAAGCGAAAGAGATTCAAAGGCAGGTCGGTGAGCTCTTAGAGAAGGGCTATGTGCGAGAATCACTTAGTCCATGTTCCGTACCTACTTTGCTTGTACCGAAGAAAGATGGTACCATGAGGATGTGTATGGACAGCCGCGCTATCAACAAAATAACAGTTAAGTATCGATTTCCTATACCCAGACTTGATGATTTGCTTGATGAGTTGCATGGTGCTGTATTGTTTTCTAAAGTCGATTTGATGAGTGGCTATCACCAAATTAGAATGAAAGAGGGAGATGAATGGAAAACAGCATTTAAAACTAAACAGGGGTTATATGAATGGATGGTAATGCCATTTGGGTTATCTAATGCGCCTAGTACATTTATGAGGCTTATGAATCATGTATTGAGGAAGTATATTGGGCTGTTTGTTGTAGTATATTTTGACAACATCCTGGTGTATAGCAAGACCTTTGATGATCATGTGAAGCATCTTAGAGTTGTGTTTGAGACTTTGCAAGATTCTAAGTTGTATGAGAAACTCACAAAGTGTTACTTCTGTAAAGAAAGTGTCGTGTTTCTTGGATATATTATCTCTAGCAGGGGAGTTAGAGTTGATGAGGAGAAAATTGAGGCAATTCGAGACTGGCCAAAACCTACTAGTATTGCTGATGTGAGGAGTTTCCATGGTTTAGCTTCTTTCTACAGGCGATTTGTGAAAGACTTCAGTTCTATTGTTGCTCCTATGACAGAATGCTTGAAAAAAGGGAAAGAGTTTAGATGGAGTGAAGATGCGCAGAAAGCTTTTGAGCTAATTAAGGAAAAGTTGTGTACTGCTCCAGTTTTAGCACTTCCAGACTTTGCTAAAACATTCGAAATAGAGTGCGATGCTTCCGGGGTTGGAATTGGTGCTGTTTTGATGCAAGAAAAGAGGCCGATTGCATTCTTCAATGAAAAGTTAAATGGAGCGCGTTTGAACTACTCTATTTACGACAAGGAGTTCTATGCTTTGATTCGGGCTCTGGAGGTATGGCAGCACTACTTGTTGCCTAAAGAATTTGTTATACATACTGATCATGAAGCCTTGAAGTATCTTAAGGGGCAAAGCAAGCTGAATCGAAGACACGCTAAATGGGTGGAGTTCATGGAGTCATTTCCTTATGTCATAAAGTACAAGAAAGGCAAGTTAATATGGTTGCTGATGCTTTTTCTAGAAGGTATGCACTGATCTCTATGTTGAATGCAAGGCTGATGGGTTTTGAACAGGTGAAGGATCAGTATGCCAATGATTCCTACTTTGCTAATGTGGTTGCTGAATGTGCAAAGGGAGCTTGTGATGGGTTCTTTATGCATGAAGGTTACTTGTTCAAAATGGGCATAATGTGTATTCCTTCAGGTTCGTTACGGGAGTTGCTTGTGCGAGAGGCTCATAGTGGTGGTCTTAGTGGTCATTTTGGGGAGAAGAAGACTTATGAGCTGTTGAAAGAACATTTTTTTTTTGGCCCAGTATGTTACGGGATGTACACAAGGTGATTGAAAGATGTGCTATTTGCAAGAGAGCTAAGGGAAAAGATAATGCGTATGGACTATATATGCCACTGCCTATTCCAGAGCAACCATGGATGGACATTAGCATGGACTTCGTACTTGGATTACCAAGAACACAACGTGGGAAGGATTCAATTATGGTGGTGGTTGATCGATTCTCCAAAATGTCCCATTTCATTCCTTGTAAGAAAACTAACGATGCAGTACATGTTGCTGATTTGTTCTTTCAAGAGATTGTTCGTTTGCATGGAGTTCCTAAAAGCATTGTCTCTGATCGTGATACAAAGTTCTTAAGCCATTTTTGGAAGACTCTTTGGAGGAAACTTGGAACGAAGTTACTTTTCAGTACGGCATGTCATCCACAAACTGATAGACAAACTGAGGTAGTAAACCGAACTTTATCTTCTTTGTTACGAGCTGTTATACATAAGAATTTGAAGAGTTGGGATACTTGTTTGCCTATTGTGGAGTTTGCATATAATCGTAGTGTGCATGGGGCTACAAAATTTTCACCATTTGAGGTTGTGTATGGCTTTAATCCTTGTGTTCCTATTGATCTTGTTCATATTCCAATTGATGAGAGGACATCTATGGATGGAATTAGAAAGGCAGAATTGATGAAGAAACTACATGAGCAGGTTCGACTACATATTGAGGAGAAAACAACAAAGTATGTTAAACAAGCTAACAAGGGGCGAAAGATGGTCAGGTTTGAACCTGGAGATCTTGTTTGGATTCATATTAGCAAGGGCAGATTTCCAAGCAAACGTAAGTCCAAGTTGATGCCAAGAGCTGATGGTCCATTTCGTATTATAGAGAAGGTGAATGCCAATGCGTATAAGGTAGATCTTCCTAGTGATTACAACGTATCAGTTACTTTTAATGTGAAAGACTTAACTCCATACTTGGATGATGATGACGATTCTGATTTGAGGACAAATCATTATCAACCCGGGGCTGATGATGTGCATCATGGGAATTATAATCCATCTCGTAAAGCTGAATCTAATACGTAGGAGGATGCAGATGGTCCAATGACAAGAGCGAGAGCAAAACAACTACAATGGGCTATGACGAATCAAATTGCAATGATTGAAGCTGCGTCGGAGTTAAAAATTAGTAATCAGTGTGAAATTGGTTCAAGGGTGCTTATTTACCTACAATTGGAACTTGGAGATGGGAAAAGCCCTTAATGGTTCTTTTGATGCTGGGCTACTTGTATTTGGATTGATAATGCAAATAAGTGAAGGAATTGATGCTGTTTACGGTCAGAACAGTAGATGGATTTGAACCCGAATTTGAAGTCATCCAATGCATGTGAAAACAAGATTTATGTAGGTAAAATTCAAGTTCAGAACGTGATCTTTCTAGATTGTCCAACCATGATTGCATTGAACTTTTGTGTCAAAAGTTATGGTTATTTTAAATTTGGTCTGCTTATGTTTTAGAAATGTCAAAGAAAACGTGTGTTAGTTAAATTTGGCTACTTACTTTATTAAAAGTCTAGTTTTTAGGCTTGACTTCTGTCATGTTGAATTCACCTAACTTTGGAGGGATGTTCCAAAGATAAATATGTATCAGAATATGTAATAAACACTTTTGGGCAAGATTTTGAAACTTAATTCAGAGAATTAAGAGTTGTTCTTCCAAATTCGTTTTGTGAAGAACCCTACCTGACTTATCACTCTTCAATCACAAAGAGTGTGGCGTCGAAATCCTAGACTGATCTTTGTGGCGTCCAGATCGACTTATCAAAGTATCATTCTAGTCTATCCTCCATCTTATTTACCTTTAATTTACTACAATCCAGCCTAAACACCAAAAGAAAGACAACACAACCAGACCCATCCTTCATCCATTTTCGTTAGAATCATTGTTGCCGATTTTTGAATCATTCACGGCACATCATAAGCTCTATTGTATCCTATTAAATCAAAGGTCCAGAATTAATACTATTAGATCTAACGGCTAGGATATTTTTGATATTTTTCAAATTGTTTTTTTAAAAAAACAACATCTTATTCTCATGAAGAAAAACTAAAAAAAATATGAAATAATACTGTTTTCTTTCTTTCTTTTTCTCTGCTCTCGTGGCTATTTATAGCCAATAAGCAGGGGACAACACATTTAATTCAAAGGAAAATAATGCATCGCAGCAACTAACCCACCTACTATAATCAATTTCTGTATTATTAATTTTGTTTTATTATATATAATAATAAATAATTATATGCGTAAAACAAAAAAACTTAAATCAGTATTAGAAAAAGCCTGTTTCAACTGCTAACACAAAAAAAAAAAACATTTGATGGGTATCAACCCGGTGAACCGGGTTTTGACCAAAAAATGATGGTTTGACCCGAAACAGCCTGAAAACTCATTTTTTACCCTGGTCGACATGGTTTGACCCGTGTTGACCCGGTGGACTCGGTTTTGATCAAAAATTATGGTTTTGACCGAAAAGGACGATTTTGACCCGAAACATCATGAAAACTCATTTTTTACCTGGTCGACATGGTTTTACCCTTATTGACCCGGTTAAATCAGTTTTGCCCGAAAATGACGATTTTGACCCAAAACCTCATGAAAACTCTTTTTTTACCCTGGTCGACATGGTTTGACCCGTACTGACCCGGTGAAATCGGTTTTTTTATGAAAAATAATGGTTTACTCGAGCAAAATATATTTTGAATTTTAAAATTTTTTCTTAATTTTTTTGGATTTTTATGAATAATAATAGAAATAAAAACATTCAAGAAAATCTTAGTGAATCAAAAATTGGGTTACAACAGTTGCCCCCTCTTTACAATGCTTACGGTGCGAAGAAATTGGAAAATTCATTTTCTTTTGACTTTGCATAGTAAGTTTTGTAAAGAAAAACGATGGAGGTGTTGAAAAATACATAAATTTTTCAGTTGGTCTATTCTTCTGGGCGACCTACCCAAGTGAAAAACATGAAAGTGTTTTTAATATTGGCTTTGTGAAATACATGAAGGTGATTTCAGCAATGGCTTTGTGAAATACATGAAAGTGATTTCAACATTGATTTTGTGAAATACATGAAAGTGATTTCAGCATTGGTCTTATTTTCCAGGTGACCCACCTGTTTGTGAAATACATGAAAGTGATTTCAGCATTGGTCTTATTTTCCAGGTGACCCACCTGTTTGTGAAATACATGAAAGTGATTTCAACATTGGTTTTGTGAAATACATGAAAGTGATTTCAGCAATGGTTTTGTGAACCGACCCATCTGTGAAATATATGAAAGTGATTTCAACATTGGGGTTTTTTTTTGTGACTACCTCGATGATAAAATGCGAGGAAACTTGTAAATAGTCTAATTGTTCCAGGAGACCAACCCGATGATAAAATGTGAGGTAACTCGCAAGTGGTCTAATTGTTCCAGGCGACCTGCCCGATGATAAAATACGAGGAAACTCGCAAGTGGTCTAATTATTCTAGGTGACCTGCCCGATGATAAAATACGAAGAAACTCGCAAATGGTCGAATTGTTCCAGGCGACCTGCCCGATGATAAAATACGAAGAAACTCGCAAATGGTCGAATTGTTCCAGGCGACCTGCCCGATAGTGAAATACTTGAAAGTCATTTCAATATAGGTTTTGTGAAATACATGAAAGTGATTTCAGCAATGAGCTTTAAGGTTGATGAAAACTTCTAAAGGAAGTCATACCTGTATGGTTGAGATCTGATTTGTAAATCGATCTCAGAGATGATGAGAGCTTCTCAAAAAGTCTTGTATGTATGATTGGGATTTGATTTGTAAATGGATCAGGAAAGCTTCTCAAAAAAGTCTTGTATGTACGGTTGGGATCTCTCAAAAAAGTCTTGTATGTACGGTTGGGATTTGATTTGTAAATGGATTAGGAAAGCTTCTCAAAAAAGTCTTGTATGTACGGTTGGGATTTGATTTGTAAATGGATTAGGAAAGCTTCTTAAAAAAGTCTTGTATGTACGGTTGGGATTTGATCTTATAATGGATCCTAAAAGACGAGGAAAGCTTCCCAAGAAAGTCTTGTATCTATGGCTAAGATCTGATCTTCTGTTCAAAATAATGGTAGGAGTAAAATCCTTATAAATCACGTAGTATTTGGCAAAAGACATCATCAACTTCTTGCCTTTTCAATACTCTCAAAGTTCTTAACTTTTGAAGTTTTAACCATGTCTTCCTCTTCTTCCAATGCTAATCCAAACCTTGTTCCTGCGGTAGAGCCTGTAGTTTGGCGTACTACTTTTGAAGTGAATGGTCATCTAGTTACAATAGAGGATACTGTAATGGATAATGAAGATACTACTGTAGCCATGGCTAGAGATATGATCCTTCCTCGTGATGAAATAATGCTGGCAGCCAGGACCGATATTGAAGCAGTGAATCAGTCACTTGCTCTCAGTATCAGAGCTACTTCATCTTTAGTGAACCTTGCGGAGCGTCTTCATGCCAGAAGACTTGAGTTGAATACTCAAATTCCTGAGCTCCATCATCAGATTGAGAATTTAAGGAAAAGACTCTGTGATGAAAGATGACATAGAAACGACTTGGAGAGAAGAAACCAAGAGCTCAATGTGCGTGTTGACTTTTGGAGGGACTATGTGAACACAAGACACCGCGAGTTTGAGGAAAAGATGGAGCGCATAATTAACCAATTTGAGGAACTTCGAGTAATGATCAATCATCAAGATGAAAATATCCCTAATTGTCCTCGCAGTGTTTAATGTTTGTACTTGTAAACTATTTTTCCATGAATAAAAATCCATCTTTCTCGTCTTCATTCATGAATTTTGCTTTTGTGGAATTGCCATATTTGATGTGGTTTAAAAGAACTTCATTTCATCTGAATCTCGTTAGATTTCGTTAGGAATTTTGTTTCGTGAAATATGTGCAAAACAAATATGCAATGCTCGTGAAGTTAGATGATATGCAATGCATCTTACTTGTTTTTGAAATATAGATCCCCGTTCATCTTGTTTGAGGATCTTGACTTTGAGTGAGCTCTTTTGATTCATGCATACTTCAAATCTACTCAAGCCGACCCACGTATTCATTTTTCTAAGATAAGCTTTGTTTGGGTTTCCCAACAGTCATTGCACTTTTCTTTATTGGTAACTTCACTGAGAGAATTAGCTTCTTCCTGGCCCGACATTGTTCTATAGGCAACATTCCCATTATTGAAGATCCTTTAACCAATTCATATGCTCAATATATGAGGATTATCCCGCTTCACCTGGGATTTCATATACATTTCTCTTACTGAAGATGTATCAGTTATCTTGTTCTCTAACTGATCATATTATGAGAGTCAACAATCTCCTTTCATAGATACTACAAATCATACTATTTCAGCCCTCATGCCGGAAGAAGTCCACAGTTTTATCATGTGTATTTTCCACCAGGGAAGCAAATTTCTTTGTGCCATTAAGGATCTGGTAACTGCTTCTCTGCTCCCTGGGAGAATTAACTGCCTCATTTCATTTCCTCCTTTGCTCTTGTTGTCTTAGAATCTCTGATTTTCTAACGGTGCCTTGTAGTGTGCCATATATTCATTTTTCTTACAAAGAAAACCTCTTTTTCAAAAATGATTTTTTAAAAGATCTGTTTTGTTCTTAAAAACTGAAACTCTCAATGTCTGTTTATAACAATGTTCAGGCAACTTTGGGGCTTTATGTCAAATCTTTTAGTAAAAGTAATCTAAGATGAAGGTAAGTGATGAGATGACCTTCTGCTTTGGTTTTCAAAGTGTTCAAGCGATTGTTTGAAGGTATTTTCAGAGAAAAGAAACAATTTGCTTTTTATCTTTAGAAACACTCTTTTTAACAGCATGAATAATAATGAGTAATTATTTGCTACGCCATGACTCTTTAGGGAAAAAGTCTCTTATATTTTTAGAATGCTGTTTATTGATCCAGGTTGCTTACTTGATTAGAAAGGACTTCAAAGGCACGTAATGTATTTTATGGCTCAAGGCTATAAAAGAAAGAGTATTCCATAAGCTCAAAAAAGTGTTTAAGGGCTTATAAACTATAGATCACTATTATCTTATCTTGGCATTTTCTTTTGCTACCTTGACAATAAAAATGATGCTAAATATTCCAAATGAGGAACTTCTATTTTTTTTTCCCCATATTTGTTAGAAATTCTCTCAATTGTTTGGAATTTTATTGAATTCTTTATTGTCATACTTTCTTTATAAGCTCACATGCCTTCAAGACAATTTTCTTAATCATATTTCTCTTTATGTCCCCTAGTGTGGGGTGTGATCTTAGTTAAGGTTCTCATGAAAGAAAAAGCTTTAAATAGACTCAGCTCAAATTGGGACTGCAAAGGATAATTTTAAAGAAAGTGAAAGGAATATCAAAGATGGCCTTTCCTCATTTCAAGTAAGATCAGTTAAAACCAATAAACTTTGTCCACATCCAGCATAATGCTTTGGATTTGTAAGATACCATATTTTACGAGTCCATGACAAGCTAATGTATTACCAACCATTATTCATGCTGATAAAATGTGGATCCAAGACATAATTTGGGTGATAGTTGTTCCAATTGCATGTTTTTGACTTGTTTGGTCATCTCTTTCAAGGGAATTGCTTTGAACATTATTCCAAACAAATCATTGATTTATTTCATTGAAATCACAAACAAAATCAGTTCTTTTAAAACCTCATTTAAGAAGAATGGATTCTCTTGTAAAACAGTTTGAAAGATCAAATTGTTGAGCTATTAAGATCATGCATGGGCTTTTTGGTGAGGTATATGCAAAGAGAATTTCCTGGCCAAAACTTCATTGATTTGATTGGATGAAACACATCATACATAATCCTTTTTCACATAATCAGAGTTCACAGGCCTAGGTAAATCATCTCTATCCATCCTAGTCAACAACAAAGCCCCTTCGAAGAATGCTTTCTTCACTACATACGGGTCTTCATAGTTTGGTGCCCACTTGCTTCGGTCTTCACTTGGTAATGGTAAGATTTTTCTAGTACAAGATCCCCTTCTTTGAATTCTCTTAGTCGGACTTTCTGGTCATATGCTTTGGCCATCGTTATTTGGTATAGCTGGTGATGGCAAATTGCAGCCGACCTATTCTCACTTATCATATTTAGCTGCTCATACCTCACTTTAGCCCATTTAACTTCTTCTAGTTAAGATTCTATTAGTACTCTCAAAGATGGAATTTCTACTTCCAAAGGCATCACTGCCTCCATCCTAAATACTAATGAGTAAGGTGTAGCTCCAGTGGATGTCCTTACTGATGTACGATATGCATGCAGAGCAAAGGGAAGCATCTCATGTCAATCCTTATAAGTGACTACCATCTTCTGGATAATCTTCTTGATATTCTTGTTCGCAGCTTCGACAGCACCATTCATCTTTGGTCTATAAGGAGATGAGTTTGAATGTTTAATTTTTCATTTCACACAATTCTGTGATTATTTTTCCATTAAAATTTTGGGTGTTGTCGGTCACTATCTTCTTAGGTGAACCGTACCGACATATCAAATCTTTCTCAATGAAGCACTTGACCACTTTTTGAGTTACATGAGCATAAGAGCTGGCCTCCACCCACTTTGTGAAGTAATCAATGGCTACTAAGATAAATTGATGCCTATTGCTGGCCTTTGGATTGATTGGCCCAATCACATCTATTCCCCACATTGCAAATGGTCACGGTGATGTCATATTAAATAGAGGAGATGGAGGTGCATTTATCTTATCACTGTACACTTGACATTTATGGCATTTTCTGACATAATCGATGCAATCTTTCTCCATGGTCATCTAGAAGTACCCAGATCGTTGCATTTGTCTAGCCATCATGTGCCCACTTGCATGAGTTGCACAAATTCCTTCATGAATTTCTTGCAATGCTACCTTAACTTGGATTTCATCTAGACATCTTAGTAAAGTTCCATTGAATGATCTTTTATATAGAATTTCTCCATCCAGGTAAAATTCCATGGCTAACCTTCTCAAGGTCTTCATATCTACTTTAGATGCCCCCAAGGGATATTCTTGATATTGGATAAACCTCTTGATGTCATAAAACCATGGGTTCCCATCTATTTCTCCTTCAAGTGAACAACAATGAGCTGAAAAATTTTTAATCTCAATGTGGATTGGTTGTACCCTGATTCCATAATCAATTTTGGCCATAGAAGCTAAGGTTGCCAAAGCATCAGCAAACTGATTTTTGTCTCTTCCCATATGGGTAAAATCTATCTCATCAAAGCCCTCAGTCATTTTTGAGAGATATTGTTGATATGGGATCAATTTTTCTTCTTTGGTTTGCCATTCGCCTTTTACTTGACAGATTATTAACATTGAATCCTTATAGACATCAAGCTTCTTTATTTTCATCTCTAAAGCAGCTTCTAACCTAAGGATACAAGCCTCATATTCAACAGTATTGTTAGTACAATCAAATTGTACTTTGATTGAGATGGGATATTGCTTCTGGTCAGGTGAGATTATCACAGCCCCTGCTCCATTGCTAGATACATTCACTGCCCCATCAAAATACACAATCCATCAATCATTCTTCTCTTTGTCTTTTTCTACTATCAACACATCCTCATCCGGGAAGTCAAATTTCAAAGGCTCATAATCTTTGATAGCATTATTTGCCAAATGATCAGCAATTGCACTTCCTTTTACGGATTTTCTTGTCTTGTATACAATGTCATACTCAACCAACATTACTTGCCACCATGTTATTTGGCTTGACAAGTAAGGTTTCTCAAAGATGTATTTAAGAGGATCGATTTTTGAGATCAACCAGATGGTATAATACAACATATATTGTCAAAGACGCTTCGTGCTCCATACAAGAGCACAATATAGCTTCTCAATCATAGTATATCTGGATTCACAATCGGTAAACTTCTTACTCAGATAATAGATAGCTTGCTCTTTTCTTCCAGACTCATCATGTTGTCCCAACACACAACCCATTGCTTCCTTAGTTACTGTCAAATACAAGATCAAAGGTCTTCCAGGCACAGGTGGCACTAACAAAGGTGGATTCTGTAAATATTGCTTTATTTTATCAAAAGCTTCTTGACAATCTTTGTCCCAAGTACCAGGATTTTTTTTTCGAAGCAATAAAAAAATTGGCTCACATGTTGCTGTTAACTGAGATATGAATCGTGCAATGTAATTCAAACGTCCCAAGAAACCTTTTACTTCTTTTTCAGTTTTAGGAGCTGTCTAGCCTGAATTGTTTTCACTTTATCAGGGTCGACCTCTATTCCTTTATTGCTTATCACAAACCCTAGCAACTTCCCAGACTTCACCTCAAATGAGCATTTTGCAGGATTCAATTTCAACTGATACTTCCTTAGTCTATCAAATAATTTTCTTAGAATCTGAATGCGATCTTCTTCATTCTTAGACTTGGCAATCATATCATCCACATATATTTCAATCTCTTTATGTATCATATCATGAAAAAGTGTCACCATTGCCCTTTGATATATGGCTCCAGCATTCTTTAACTTGAATGGCATCACTTTGTAGCAAAATGTTCCCCATGGTGTGACGAAAGTGGTCTTCTCTTTATCTTCTTCAACCATTTTAATCTGGTTATACCCGGAGAATCCATCCATGAAAGAATAAGTTGATCTTCTAGCAACATTGTCTACCACGATGTCTATGTGAGGTAAAGGAAAATTATCCTTTGGACTAGCTTTGTTTAGATCCCTGAAGTCCACATATACTCTGATTTTGTCATCCTTGGTATTACCACTATGTTCGATACCCATTGAGGGTATCTAGAAAACCAGCATCTCACTGCTTCTTTATCTTTGCCTTGACCTTGAGTAGAATATCCGGGCGAGTTCTTCTCAATTTCTGCTTGACAAGTTTACATCGTTCTATCAAAGGCACTCTGTGTACTACAATATCAATGTCTAAACCAGGCATATCTGCATAAGATCAGGCAAACACATCCATATACTCTTGTAGTAATGAGGTTAAACTGCATCTTTCTTTTATAGTAATCAGAGTTCCAATCTTTAGCTCTCTTTTATTTTGCTTGGTGCCTACATTTATCACCTCTAATTCTTCTTTTGCAGGTTTCTAAGCATGCTCAGACTGTTCTACTCGTTTAGTAAACTCTTTCATATAATCTTCATTCCATTCCTCTTCGTCCATTGCAATCACATCCTTATCAAAGTTTGGCCATTCATTTTCAATGCAATGTGTTTGTGGATTTATGGAGGATTCACTTTCAAAATTACTGAAAGCGGAAGGTGTTTTTAGTGTAAATGCGTATCTTGTAGCCAAACAAAACAAAAAAAAAAGATAACAATTGTTGAAGAAAATGCATGATCTCAATAATATTTTAAAAGTTGACTCAATAATTATGAAAAGACCTTATGTTGACATCTTAAGCCAAGATTTCCAACTAGGTACAAAAACACAAAGCAAACTACAAGGCAAAGAACACAAAGCACATAAAAGAAAATATAAGCAGATGCTTATTCATTACTTCTTGAAAACAGTTGGGGCTTCTTCAATCTCCTAATTATGGAATACTTCATCAACCGAAAGCTTTCGCACAAAGGCGTTGGTTTGGAGCCTCTTCTAGAGAGTGGACAGTTAACTGAGGTAACAATTCATCTTCTTTTACTGTTTTTGGCTCGTCATTAGAATTCCAGCCTTTTCCTTCACCTTCTTTTACATTGTTGATATCCATGACAGCAAGTTTCTGTCCCAAGACTTCCGTCATGTTTTTAGGTTTCAATACATATGCTGACTTTGGGAAAGAAACATGGATGGGTGGGATTACAATGTCTTCTTCTTCTGGCTTTCTTCCTTCCATTCTGGCCAACCTTCTTTCTCGCTTAATCCTAGCAGCTCTCTGGTGATCATCTTTCTTAGGCTTAAAGCCAAGCCCAAACCTCTGATCAGCAGCCTTAATTTTCATTATGTCTCTTTTAAGATTTCCAGCAATTGGATCACTCTGGAATGGTAGCCCATGTTTCAAAAAGCACTTAGCTATCATTCTGGTAGTATCAGAAATCATTGGTCTTCTTAACACCGTATTCTCTGGTACCCATTCAGTGTTCACAATCTTGAAGGCATGGAGATTTCCATCTTTGCAATCTTCTGCTTCAATATAAGGGACAGACACATTCCTTATCATGGACAAGGTTTCTTCTGCCTTAACTTTCACTAGAGTACCATTGATAATATACTTCAAACATTGGTGTAGAGATGATGTCACAGCCCCAGCGGTGTGTATCCATGGCCTTCCTAATAACATGCTATATGAAGGATGGATATCCATCACTTGTAAGGTTATCAAAAGCATCTGAGACCCTATAAACAATTCAATGTCAATGGTCCCTATCACCTGTCTAGGGGAACCATTATATGCTCTAGCTGTCATCGTGCTTGGTCTCATGTAGGTAGCATTAATTGGCATCTCATCTAGCATATGCCTTGGTAGCACATTCAACATTGAACCATTATCCACAAGCACTTTGCCGATCAAACAGTCTTTACATTTCACGGTGATGTATAAAGGTTTGTTATGCCCAGTCCCTTCCGGGTCTAGCTCATCTTCTGTGAAGTATAAGTAATTAGAGGCTTGAATTCTTCCCACCAAATATTTCATTGTATCCTGAGTAATATCCTGTGGCACATATGCTTCATTCAACACCTTTTACAATGCTTTACGGTGTAACTCAGAACTTAAGATAAGTGACATTAAAGAGATTCTAGCAGGAGTTTTCTTCAACTGATCTACCACACTATACTCACTATGCTTCATCAACTTCAGAAATTCATTTGACTCATCTTCACTTATAGGTTTGTTCTTCTATACCTTTAAAAGCATCAATTATCTCTTTTCCTTTAGCTTTCCTCTGCCTCTCTAATTCTTCTAGTGCAAAACACCAACCACTTCGAGTTAAACTGTCGATTTCAGGGTGAAAGATAGGAGTAGGGTTCTTAATGTTGAAAGAATACCCATAATTGTAAGGCACTATGCCATAACTTCCACTATTTATGCATACAGGCTTGGTCAAGATTAGTTTTGGTGGACCACCCACAGTTGGTTGGAGTCTACAAACTTTTGTTTTTGTCTCCTGACGGCTTATCATCCCAACTTCACTGCTCTCTTCTTCACTCCCTATCCTTATCATGCCGAAAGTCAGCATCCTTTTCACTTCTTGGTGAAATTCTTCACAATCATCAATGTGATGTCCCACTTTGCCATGAAACTTACAGTAGTTATTTCCATTCATTACTAGTTCAAACTCAGATAAATATCCAGACTGTATTAGCATACTATACAGTCTTTCCATGGAAACCTTTAAAACTCTTTCCTTCTTACCCTCCACTCCTACAGCATTCACTCCTCCACTACTTGCAGCATGATTGGGCAAAGGGTTGGACTTCACATTCGGTGCATCATCAAAAGTTATCCATCCAGCTTTTATCAATTGCAGAAGCTTATTTTTAAATGCATTACAGCTTTCAATGTTATGCCCAGCAACGCCAGCATGATACTCACATTTTAGATCTGGCTTATGCCAATTTGAGTATGGAGGTTGCAGTGGAGTTAAGGGAACATGGGCTATTTGCCCAATACTCAACAACTTTAAGTACATTTCTCCCAAGGGAAGTGGTAATGGTGGCAATCATTCTTGGGTTCTTTGAAAATTCCTTCTTGGAGGATTAACAATCTAGTTACTTTGTTGGTCATTTAGTTGGTTTTGTTGGTTGGTGGGGAAAGGTTTAGTGAAGTTTACACTTGCAACTTGTTGGGTAGGTATTTGGAAGTTATAATGATGGGAATTTGTTTTCTTACCCTTATACACTCCTTCCACATTGTTCACATCGGGATCCTTTTTTTTCCCAGTAAAGCCTTTCTTTTCAGTAGGCTCTAACATTCTTCCCGTTCTTATCGCTTGTTCTATTCTCTCATCGATAGTTACAGCACCATAGAAATGCTGAGCTGAACTACCCACCAGGTATTCGAAGTAAAGAGATTTAAAAGTGTTAGAAAACAGAGTGACCATTTCTTTTTCTAACAAAGAGGGTTGCACATGAGATGCTTTTTCACGCCATCTCAAAGCGTATTCTCTTACAGTCTCTTTGTTGCCCTTCTCCATGACTAACAAGCTTGACCTGTCCGGGGCTACCTCCATGTTGAATTTATACTGCTCTATAAAGGCTTTTACCAAATCTTTCCACTTTCTGATTTTAGTATTATCTAGCCTTGTATACCAGATAAGTGCCGATCTAGAAAGACTATCTTAAAAGAAATAGATGAGAAGTTTCTCATCATTCACTACTTCTGCCATCTTATTGCAGTAAGATTTAAGATGAGTGACTGGGCATTCAGTTCCAGTATACTTGATGAATTCTAGTACCCTAAATTCTTTGGGTACAGCTACATTTAGAACTAAACACATTTCTGCATCATGAACAGAATCGTATAAGTCTGTGACACGACCAAAAGCTTGATGTCTTTTCCCAAGTGCAGGAGTGTCGAAGTAATAAATAACCCGGCAAGACCGGGGTCGAACCACAGAGAGGTTAATTGTATAAATTATAAATAACAAGACAACAACAACAACAACAATAATAACAATAATTATTATTATTATACTCAGTACGTGGCGTTGTTATACCTGAGAATGATCTAAAAGATCGGGTCACAGGTTCCCAGCCTATATACTGAGTTTATGAAAAGATCAAAGATATATATTATATAATATAAACAGAATGTAAATAATAATAATAATAATAATAATAATAATAAAAGCAGAAGATGAAGAAATTAATGAGAACTTTGAGATGAAAGATTAACGTAAGGATTAAACAATGATAAAAATAGATGTCAAGGTTAGAGGATCCATTAATGGTACTTCAAACAAGTATAGTATAAACTCTTGTTACTCAATTGGAAACCACACATAAAGGAGGTTCTAATCAGATTATAAATTGTTAACATGATTACATTAGTTATCTTATTCGAATATAGCTAATACTTGTAAATGTTGGCAGGCATTCATGATTATAACTTATGTTAACAACAAATCAAGTTCCTTTCATAGCTCAGGTATCGGTTATACCATACAGTATGGGCTATGAAAGTGCCAAGTATTTGTTGTACCAAGTGTTATACAACATAAATCTAGATTAACCATTTAACAAGCAAAGTATTAAAAGTGAACAAGATAACAAATATAAAACATGTTAGTATCCAACGTTAAGGTCCATGTTAAGTTTATATTATACTTATTCTTACACCATTAGTGTACCCTTTTCACCTTGACATAATTAACTTAGCTGAACATAATGAAAGAAAGAAACATAAATGAACAAGATAAGAACATAAATGAGAAAGAGGTTAACTAAGTAAAGGAAAGGAAATGAAGTGCATAAACTTGATATTAATGAAAGCAAGACATAAGCAATACAAAGAGAGAAAGCAAGAGCATGATCTTGATCTAGAAACCAAGATGCCCCAATACATGGTAAGTGCCTCCTTTTATAGGCCAAAATTTGGAACTATTGATTTGTTGACTAATTGATGAGTGGGTGGCCACATCTTGACTTAGTGACAATCCTTATCTTCTTGTCTGAACAAGACATCATTGCTAACATCATAATTTGCCCAGAATCCTCAAGAATGTTCTAGGAAATTGTCTCAACTTTCCAACAAAAAAAAGATGAGGTCATTTGGACTTCTAGAACTCAAGATATGGGCTGAACACTAAATAGTGTCTGGGCTGCAGGACAGCTTCGGACTTCTTCGTTGTTCCTATAATATGGACTTGAAAACAGCCTTCTTAGATCTTGGTGTCCAAATGAAAGTTGTAGGCCTATGTTTTACCTTTCCATCCATATAAAATGAACCTAAATCCGAGATCTATGGTTCCAGATATGATCCAATTACCGAGCAATGTTCTGGTTTGGACTGCACCGACATCTCTTTTCTAAGTTTGGCCATCTCTTTGTCCTTTAACTTTCAATGCTTAAACTCATCAATCAATCCTTTTATTTATGTGATAGTCCTGCATTTAAAATGAGCATTTATCATAAATTAAGGTATCTTATAATATCAAACTTGTTATTATAAAACATGCTTTAGTTAAGGAGTTATTGATACTTCAAGTGCAAAATGATGATATAAAACCTTGATAAACATGCACTTTTAAGTACTAATCAGTCTGCCCCTTCAACTGCCTTCAATCTTTCTTCCAAAGCAATCAATTTATCATAATCAAAATATTTAGAGAATTTCATCATATATGGGTCATCAGTTGCCAGGTTTACAGTAACTAGCAGTTGTGCTGGTGGAACATTGGAAATGAACTGTTGTTCAAATGAAGAGGGATTTGTCCCTGAATTTTGAGACGTGAATACAAAAGGAGCTGCTAGCATAGATACAGATGGAGTTGCAACTGCCGACTGAGTAGAGGTATCTTCCCCAGACTTGGATACTGGGGCCTGCTCGAATAGACTTGTAAGTCGTGTAATATCATTTTTCATGTTCTCCAACTCTCTTTGATAATGAGCCTCTAGATGGGCCCTTTCTTCGTTCTCCATTATCTTCCTTCGTAGTCAAGTGTAATGAATTTTATGGTCTTTTGGGAGACCTATATTTCAACTTGAATGAATGCAAGTAAACTAAATGAAATGCACAAATGGATGCAAAATGCCATATGGTTTATGCATGCTTGTTATTTGTTTCAAGTTTTCCTTTAACTTATGACGAGGAACAAATCAGATCAGATTCTCTTAAGAAAGTTCTCACTGAGGACTCCAAACCTATAGGGACTTGAACCGATTTAGGGGAGAAATTTGATGCCATAAATCAGAATCAAAATAAGCATTTCTCATGAAATTATCTTTCATTATTTTACAATATTACAATCACAACAACTCAATCTTTCCAAAGCCTTGGACCGTCATATGCTGAGATCTCATTAATTCCATCTCTGATCAACCCAAAAAACTGATGGAATTCAGTTCTAGTCATTGGCTCACCATCTGCTATTTGTTGGGCTATGCCTCTTAATCCCAAAGCATAATTCTTGGCATTATCTGCTTGTACATGATAATGCATAGCTTCAGAAGCCCAACATTCTGCTTCTCTTTCTGCATTTTCTTTTTCTAATGATAAGGTTTGCTTAATAGAAAGCAAATGGTCCACCCGCTCATCTAAAATGAAAATTATTATATCTTGATTTCGGCACTGCTCCTAGAGTGATTCATTTGTCTCTTCCAACTTCAATACCATTTCCTCAACTTTTGATGCTCTTCCAACCCATCTCTTCATGCTAACATCTTGCCTTTTCTTATCCTCTGACAAAAGTACATATTTTTCTTGTAGTTGCTGGAATTTAAGTTGTTGATGTTGTAGTTGAGTTGACAAATCATCCTTTTCTTGTTTCGTGATAGCCAAAGCTTTTTCTTGAGTGATTAGATTAGATTCTAACCTTCTTCTTTTAGCCCCTAACTCTTCCACTTCAGCATTCAAACTTAGGTTGTAAGATTCTTGTTGGGCGCGGACTTCTTCGTATATGTCTTCAGCAAACTGAATCAAAGACCTGGGTGGCCTTTCAAAAGGAGGAACTTTGTACCCTTTTCCTCTCGTCTTTTGCCATATTGGATATCCTTTAGTTGTTTTTCCTTCTACTCTCTTAGCAGAAGTAACCCTACCAGGATTTTTCCATGCCTTCTTCACTGACTCTAATAATTTCTTCGAGGTCTTAAAATCTTCATAAAATGTTGCCAGTTCGGTAGTCCTTGGAATAAACTGCTCAAATCCAAATTGTCGCAAAACCATGTTGGGACAATAACTAATACAGTAGCGGGCTCCTATTAACGGAACCCATGGGTACTCACCACAGTATGCCAGATAAGATTTGAAGTAAGAGTGTTGACTCCTCCAATGAAACTGAGATTTACTTAAAATTCAAAACATTGATTCCCATGTGGATCTTCCTACTTCATGCAAATGTTTTTCAGCGAAATTCTCCAGCTTAGAATAAAGATGCCATGGGGTACCAATCAAACCTGAAATCTTCCCCTCAATCATATGACTCACAGTCCAAACAAACAACAACTGCAAACAACATCTTAAACAACCCCTTCCAGCTTTTCTACAATAATTCAAGGATGAGAAGGTTTCTGTCAATATTGTTGTAGCAGGGTTGATTTTAAGGGTCACCACACTTTTAAATACATTAACAGCCTCAAAATCGATCATTCCCTCGACGGATGGGAAAAGAACCAAACCATATATGCCTAAGGCCAAAATTCTTAGTCAAATTTCGTTGCTTTCATCATGTAGTCTCTTGTTGAATATGGCTTCTAGTACATTCCAAAACCAAACCTAGCTATTTCCTCGTTTAGTCGCCTGTGATTTTGCTAGTTGACAGTCTATTTGAGTAATCCAAGCAAAATTAGAAGGTGCATGCTCTGTATGTGTGTAAAAGTACACCTTTTTCTAACTTGGGACAATCTAACAGAGAATCATACTCCTCGATAGTAGGAGTCATATCCACGATATCAAAAGTGAAGCACCGAAATTTTAGATCCCAGAACCCTATCATGGCTTGAAAACAAGCATGCTGGACCCAAATTTTCAGTAAATGTGATAGATCCCCATATTGTTTCTGAAAATCGATTTGATCATGAGAGGATAACTTTTCCCAACAATCTAGCAACTGTCCTGTACCAAGTGGCCTGTCATCTAATTTAACATGCTCTGGCAATTGAGACTCAAACTTTGATGGCAAACAATTACCTTCATCATGTTGGTTCAATTCTGATCTGGTCAAAAATTCCTCAATAGTAATGGTTTTTTCCATCTCACACTTCCTATAAGGATCGATGGAGATTTAATGAGAATATGAAATGTATGTGAATGCATTGATATTTATTTGTGTCTTAAATGGTATATCCTAATTGATAGGATCTAGCTCATAAGATTTGGCTCAGTTTAGTTTATCCCTAAATATATTTTTTTGGTTCTTAGATTGCCCGAATTACCCATGGGGTAATCGGCCTCTTAACCTTAAACAACATGAGTATGAGGGAAAAACTCCACAATGCTAGTTGCATAGGGTGAGTTACAATCTAAGCGAAAGTTCAAATGAGCATCAGTGGGCATAAGTCACACTTGCCACCTGAATCTTTCTTTTCTAATCTTAAAAGGACGAGTTAGGGTCCAGAGCTTTTATGGGTTCACTATGAAGTGTGTGAATACGCAAATAAATAACATGCATGCATGTGCAAATTAAAAAAATCGAAATGATTTACAATAGATATTGAATAAAATAAATAATGCAAGTAAAATTAATGCTCAAAAAATAAATAGCAATAAGAAAAAACAAATGAAAAGCACACACAAGTAGTTGGTTCAACCCTAATTCCCCAGTGGAGTCGTCATTCTGTCGATACACAACATCGGGCGACGGCTCCTCTTTTTTTTTTTTTTTACAAAAAAGATTTTTTTTTATTGGGGGAAATGAATTTTATTGGAGTCGCCATCTAATAATATGAGGGAACTAGAAATCCCAAATTAGACACTGGTCCTAGAGATTCGGGTACTGGGTTAGTTATGATTAAGGGAAGGTAGACACCACCCTTAAAACATCCTTTCAAGAGAAAGGTTACTCTTACTTGTGTGTTTTTATATTTGATTCAAATGCTATTATATTTTGAGTTTATTTACAATTTTGTTTTTTTTAAATAGTTAACGTTGGTCCCTAAAAATAGGAGACACGTTAAAAATGACATCAGTCCCTAAAAATAGGAGATTTGTCTAAAATATTGATGTTTAACCCTAAAAAGGAGAATTACGTCTGAGTTACCAAAAATAAATTATGGACATAATCCATATTTGGTATTTAAATACCCTTGACATCGGTCCTTTTTTGTAAAAAGAGACGTGTCGACAAACAATATTCGTTTATAGAACAAAAATTATTTTGATATCGTTGAAAAATGGGTGTAACCATATTCAAGAATTGGGCTTTGGACCCATGAACGATAAGATGGGTGTTGGACCCGCGTCATTATTCCTTTTATATTTGTTTTTGTTTTTTTTGTTTTACAACATGCAAGAAAATTTACAAATACTTATCTATAAAAATAAAATAAAAAAACTATTAGGAATCTTAAAAAATTACCTGAGTGCCATTGTATATGTAAAAGACTGAAATACCATTGAATTTCTTGAAAATTATGAAATTGCCCCTGGTGGCGTGTGTGGCTCACGCGCGATTACTGTTGGCGGCGGCGAAATTTTCCGGTGAGCTTTCTGGCCAATGAATGGCTTATTCTGGTAGATCTAAGAGAGAGGATTCTGATGAAGGTGGTCTCGACGGTCATTGATGGCTGAAGAGGGAGAATCGTCGGTTTGAATCTTCGGTAGCCGACGAAGATCGCAGCCTTTTTCCGGCCAGATGAGGCGGCGAAAATGCTTAAAACAGCTTGGATTTTGCTTTATATCAGGGTAGAAACCTTTCTGTGGTGGTTCGGAGACTTGAGACGGCCGGAAATGGGAGATCGGATGAGAGAGAGGGAGTCGCTGGCAAGAGGAGAGAGAGAATCCGAGATTATGCTACGGCATAAACGCGTGCATGGTGTACCCGTACCGCTGAAGGCTGTGAGCTGTTGGATCTCAGATGAAATGATCGTTCGGCTGTGATTGACTTGATCTACAGGTTGATCGGACGGTCCAGATGAGTAGAGCTTTAATTTGGTGTTGCACGGTGCACCGAAAGATCGGTACACCAGGTGACGTGGCACGACGGGATCAAAGGGCAGATTATTTCAAAGGCTGAGATGGATTTGGGTTTTAATTTAGTGTGGTAAGCTCTATTGTATCCTGTTAAATCAAAGGTCCAGAACTAATACTATTAGATCTAACGGCTAGGATATTTTTGGTATTTTTCAAATTGTTTTTTTAAAAGAACAGTATCTTATTCTTGTGAAGAAAAACTAAAAAAAAAAAATGAAATAATACTCTTTTCTTTTTTTTTCTCTTTTCTTTCTTTTTTTTCTCTGCTCTCGGGGCTATTTATAGCCAATAAGCAGGGGACAACACATTTAATTCAAAGGAAAATAATGCACCGCAGCAACTAACCCATCTACTATAATCAATTTCTGTATTATTAATTTTGTTTTATTGTATATAATAATAAATAATTATATGGGTAAAACAAAAAAAACTTAATTCAATATTAGAAAAAGCCCATTTCAACCGCTAACACAAAAAAAAAACATTTGATGGGTATCAACCCGGTGAACCGGGTTTTGACCGAAAAATGATGGTTTGACCCGAAACAGCCTGAAAACTCATTTTTTACCCTGGTCGACATGGTTTGACCTGTGTTGACCCGGTAGACTTGATTTTGATCAAAAATTACGGTTTTGAGCAAAAATGATGATTTTAACCCGAAACGTCGTGAAAACTCATTTTTTACCCTGGTCGACATGGTTTGACCCGTATTGACCCCGTGAAATCAGTTTTGCCTGAAAATGACGGTTTTGACTCGAAACGTCATAAAAACTTATTTTTTACCCTGGTCGACATGGTTTGACCCGTATTGACCCAGTGGACTCGGTTTTTATATAAAATGACGGTTTTGATCGAAAATGACGGTTTTGACTCGAAACGTCATGAAAACTCTTTTTTTATCTTGGTCGACATGGTTTGACCCGTATTGACCTGGTGAAATTGGTTTTTATGGAAAATGACAGTTTTGATCGAAAATGACGGTTTTGACCCGAAACATCATGAAAACTTATTTTTTACCCTGATCGACATGGTTTGACCCGTATTGACCCGGTGAAATCGGTTTTTATAAAAAATAAGGGTTTACTCGAGAAAAATATATTTTGAATTTTAAACTTTTTTCTTAATTTTTTTTTTGGATTTTTATGAATAATAATAGAAATAAAAACATTCAAGAAAATCTTAGTGAATCAAAAATTAGGTTACAACAACTCCTTAACTAAAAAATGTTTTATAATAACATATCTAATAATATAAGATACCTTTAATTTATAGTAAATGGTCATCTTAAATGCAGGCCTATCACATAAATAAAAGGATTGATTGATAAGTTTAAGTATTGAAATTGAAAGGACAAAGAGAGGGCCAAACTTAGAAAAGAGATGTTGGTGCAGTCTAAACTGGAACACTGTTTGGTAATTGGGTTATATCTTGAGTTCTAGAAGTCCAAATGACCTCCGATTTTAGGAAAGATTTGGTAAGACATAGGCCTACAACTTTCATGTGGTAGTCCAAGATCTAAAAAGACTGTTTTCAAGTCCAAATTATAGCAACAACGGAGAAGTCCAAATCTATCCTGTAGCCCAGACACTGTTTAGTGTTTAGCCCATATCTCGAGTTCTAGAAGTCCAAATGACCTCAATTTTATTTTTTTTGGAAAGCTAAGACAATTTCCTATAACTTTCATAAGTATAGGTGGATTTAGTTCTTGTGCTAGCAATGACGTTTTATTCAGACAACAAGATAAGGATTTTCACCAAGTCAAGAGTTGGCCACCCACTCAACAATTAGTCATCAAATCAATAGTTCCAAATTTTGGCCTATAAAAGTAGGCATTTGCCATGCATTTAGGGGCTTGGTTGTTCAGATCAAGAACTTGTTCTTGCTCTTTCTCTTTATATTTTTTTGTAATTCTTAAGTTTTGCTTTCATTAATATCTTGTTTATGCCTTTTCATTTCCTTTCCTTTACTTAGTTAACTTGTATCTTATTTATGTTCTTGTTTTGTTTATTTATGTTTCTCTTCTTCATAATGTTTAGCTAAGTTTATTATGTCAAGGTGAAAAGGTTACACTAATGGTGTAAGAATAAGTATAGTGTAAACTCAACATAGACCTTAATGTTTAATATTAACATGTCTTATTTTTTTATCTTACTAATTCTTAATACCTTGCTTATTAAATGGTTAATCTAGATTTGTGTTGTGTAACACTTGGCACAACAAATGCTTGGCACTCTCATAGCCCAACCGTATGGTATTTACCTACACCTATGCTATGAAAGGAACTTGATTTGTTGTTAACATAAGTTAGCATCATGAATTCCTAACAATATTTAAATGTTTGGTGTTACTTAAATAAGACAATTAATATGATCATGTTAAGAATTTATAATGAGCTATTAATGATAAATCATCCGATTGGAACCTCCTTCATGTGTGGTTTCCAGTTGAATAACAAGAGTTTATACTATACTTGTTTGAAATACCATTAGTGGATCCTCTAACCTTGACATTTGTTTTTATAATTGTTTAATCCTTACATTAATCTTCCATCTCAAAGTTTTCATCAACTTCTTTTTTTCTTTACTATTACTATTATTATTGTTATTGTAGTTGTTGTATTATTGTTGTCTATAATTTATACAATCAACCTCTTTGTGGTTCGACCCCGATCTTGTCGGGTTATTTATTACTTTGACACTTCTACACTTTGATGAAGACATCAATCTTTTGGTCGTGTCACTATACCAAATGAATCGATGGACCGCTTGTTCATCAGTGATGAACACTTGGGAATCTATAGGAATCGATCAACCAATTTTCCTGACTAATATGAACCATTTGACTATTTTATCTATCAGAGGAAAAGTAATGAAAATAAAAGAGCTAATTTTTGCTAGAAACATATATATAGTTTGTCTAATTACAAAATTATAAAAAGAATAAAAACATATATCATATACAAGCTACCTTAAGAGCAAAATCACTTCAAAATCATTAATTCCTAACTATACTCATATTTATGCATTAAAACTTTCATATTCTTATACAAGAGTATACATTTTCATTCTCATAACATTTAAACAATTTTCAATTCATTAAGTGTTATCTTGTGAGATATAGAGAGACTACGACTTTTAATTGTATTATCTACTCTTTGAGAGAGTGTTGTTACATTTTAAACATTTCTAATTCTTCAAGAATTTAAGTAAAAAACACTAGGTGATTGATGAGGTACATCACAAATGTGAAAAATCTTGAAAAGAATATTTCTTCAAGTGGTGAAAAAGGGCTTGGCGGGATTCATCAAGGACATTATAATTTTTGGCTTGGATTAGTAAAGAATACAATACTTAAAACCAATTTGATGCTTGAGGTGTGAATGTAAACTTGTCGAATCACATTAAAAACCGAGTTTGAAATTTTTACCCATATAGTTTTTACTTTAAGCATTTTAATTATATTGTTGGTTAATTATGTTTAATTGATTTAATAGCAAATTTATTATTACTAGTTGAACACATAATTCACCCTTTAGGTGTTATTGTTGCCTTAATCCTAGAATAACATAATAATCATTCATCTTCTTCGTCTTCTACTAGTCATATATCTTGGGCTTGCCTTGTGTCTCTTGATTTTTTCTTTAACTACTCCAATAACATAGAAGCTCGACCTTTTAATCTAATAGTGTTATGTTTCACCTTCATCTACTCTAGTATCTTTTTGGACTGAAAGATATGTTCAACTTCACAAAGTCAATCAACAATCCTTTAGAATCTCTATAAACTCAAGGAGTTCACCGAAAAAACTAATTTTTTATTGTAATCACCCCAAATATGAGGCTACCTACTTTGTGCATGCTTATGATATGAGTTCTCAAAACTAGATGTGAATCTGCTATCATTCATCTTACAATCCTTTAAATCATGATATCCATCACACTACCAGAAATTCGCTAAATACCAACGGAATCCCTGACGGAATATTTCTGTCGGTATTTTTCGGTCGAAATTACCGACAGAATATTTCCGTCCGTAATTCGATCGGTAATTACCGATGGTTATAATCCGTCGGTAATTACCGTCCGAATTACGGACAGAAAGTTCAGAATTAATGAAAAAAGGGCGGGTACCTGAGGCGGGGGTTTGGCAGGTGATTTTTCCGACAGAATCACCGACGGATTCAAACCTTGGGACCCGCACCGTCAAAAATACCGACTGAATCACCGACGGATTTGAATGCCAGATCCGTACGTACGACGTGACAGGTGCACAGTTAAAAAATACCGACGGAATCACCGAGGGATTTGAAAAAAGCAGTCCGTGCGGTGACGTGTCGATTCCCCGTGACATTTAGCGACGGATTCACCGACGGTGTTATTCCGTCGGTGATTCCATCGGAAAAAGTGAATATATGACTGCCTTACCGACATTCTCCTCCCCCATTTCTCCTTCTTCTTCCTAATCCTAAGTCTCCCCATCTGCAAATAACCAGCCCCCCCTTGCCCCCAAACAAAAATCTTTCTCATCTCAACAGTAGTATTTCTTGAAGTTTTGTGGTCACAGCATCCGTGTCTTGATTTACCGATGGATTTTATCAATTTTTATAAGTAATTCTATCTTTTTAAATTTTAACATTTAAATGTCAATTTTATTGTTTTTTTATTATAAGTATTTTTATTAGTAGATGAACATGTTTTATTGTTATTTCTCAAACAAACTTGTAGTTTATTAATGTATAATTTTATACATGTTATGGTTTGTTTTAGATTTTATAAGATTGTATTTGTTTGTAAATTGTTAAAACTTTGTGGAATTACATGTTATGTTTTGAAATAATTAATAGCTTGCTTAATGGATCCTTTTTAAGTTTTATCGATGGTATTGCACAGTGGTAATTTCTGTTAATTTATATATATATATATATTAATTTGTATGGACGTTGATAAATGATAATGAATATTTAATATTTATGAGAAGTTGTGATTGGTTTGTTGGATAATGTCGAGGTAAAGTAATATATTTACAAGTTTATTTACCTAACTTAGTTAATTAATATATACATGATGTCATCATAATTTTATAGAGGTTCGATAGAAGTCATGGATGATCGTTCATGGATGTATCTAGATTCACCCCAATGATTGTGGAGGATGGATTATTGTAACGGGGTTCAGGGTTTTATTAATTTCGCAACATCTATTCCCATAAATTTTACTGGAGGTGGTATTAGGTGTCCATGCAGGAAGTGTCAAAATAAAAAGTATCTGCATCCAGATGTTGTAATGATGCATCTTCTACACAAAGGGTTTGTGGAGGATTACCAGTGTTGGTATGCATTATGGAATGGTTGCACAAACCACAGTAAATTATCGGTCGTGGCACAGGTGTTCACCATCAAGTCAGATCACGGGCTGAGTGAGGCCGGGTATGACAAAATTATTGATTGGGCAAGAAACATTTTACCTGAAGGGAACAGGCTCAAAGAGAACTTCTATGCTGCGAAGTCCATGATGAAACCCCTCGGTTTAGGATACCAGAAAATTGACATGTGCCCTAACTTCTGCATGTTATACTACCTTGAAAAGGCTGAGATGACCGAGTGCATGACATGCAGGCATTCGCGTTACAAAACCAGAACTGGCAGGGGAAAGACTCTAGTGGCGTATAAAAAACATAGATATTTCCTGATCACACCTAGACTGCAGAGGTTATTCATGTCACGAAGGACTGCTGAGCACATGACATGGCACCAAACACATGATGCGGTTGATGGTGTGATGGTGCATCCTTCTGACGGCGAAGCGTGGAAACGCTTTAACAGTGTGCATCCTGACTTTTCAGCTGAATCAAGGAATGTGCGTCTTGGGTTGTGTGCAGACGGATTCAACCCATTTGGGTCATTTGCTGCTCCCTATTCTTGTTGGCCGGTCATACTCACAGTTTATAACTTGCCACCGGGAATGTGTATGAGGCTGGAGTTCATGTTTTTATCTACTATCATACCCGGTCCAAGCAGCCCGGGGTGGAATATAGATGTTTGTCTTCGACCGTTCATTGATGAGCTGGCGCAGTTGTGGTCCTCCGGAGCTCTAACTTATGATATATCGAGGAAAAAAAATTTCCTTATGAGGGCGGCTTTGATGTGGACCATCAATGATTTTTCAGCTTATGGAATGCTTTCTGGTTGGAGCACACATGGGAAGCTCGCATATCCATACTGCATGGAAAACAACAAGGCATTCACGCTAGCAAATGGAGGTAAAGCTTTTTTTTTTTTACTGTCACCATCGCTTCTTGCCACTTAATTACAGGTTCAGAAAGAACAGAAAAGATTTCTTTGTTGGCAGAGTTGAAAAAGATGTTGCATCCCCGCGTCTTTCTGGTGAAGAATTGCATCATGTTGTATCAAAGTACGGTGACATTGTGTTTGGCCTTCAATCAGGTAAGCAAAAGTTTCCTGGTTTTGGTTTGACCCATAATTGGGTAAAGCGAAGTATCTTTTGGGAGCTTTCTTATTGGAAGACCAATCTTCTCCGCCATAACCTTGACGTCATGCATATCGAAAAGAACATGTTTGAGAATATTTTCAACACCATCATGGATGTGAAGGGGAAGACAAAGGACAACATCAAGGCTAGATTGGATATAGCTTTATACTGTAACCGTAAAAATATGGAGTTGGTTTATGAGGAGTCACGGGTCGCAAAACCAAGGGCAAGCTTCGTGTTAGAGAAAAACGCACAGCTGCTAGTCTACAAATAGCTTAAGAGTCTGCATTTTCCGGATGGACATGCATCGAACATATCAAGGCTTGTTAACATAGAGAACTGCAGATTGTATGGAATGAAGAGTCATGACTGCCACGTGTTTATGCAAACACTCATCCCATTAGCTTTTCGTGATTTGTTGCCAAAGGGAATATGGGATGCACTGACGGAGATCAGTCATTTCTTTAGAGATATATGCTCCAGCAAGTTGAATGTTGAGCACATTGAGAGGCTTCAAACAAATATCATCAAGACACTATGCAAACTTGAGATGATATTCCCTCCTTTATTTTTTGACTCAATGGAGCATCTCCCTATACATCTACCGTTCGAGGTAAAAGCTGGAGGACCGGTCCAGTATAGATGGATGTACCCATTTGAACGGTGAGATATTACAGTTGCAATAGAATTCATATCTAAAAGTTTTTTCTATGTTTTTCTTAATTGGAAATACTTGAATTGTAATTCAATGCAGGTACTTGTTTAATCTCAAGAAAAAGGTTAAGAACAAGGCGCATGTTGAGGCTTCAATATGTGAGGCCTATATTGTTGAAGAGATATCAACATTTATCTCGTACTATTTCGAGCCTCATATGAGAACAAGAATCAATCGCGTTCCACGGCATGACGATGGTGGTGAAGAGCCTTCCAGTGGGAACTTGTCAATATTCTCCAAAACTGGACGACCCACACCTAAAAATGCCGTACGAGGAAGATTTTTGTCGGAAATAGAATTCAAACAAGCACACAACTATGTTCTATTTAACTGTGATGAGCTGAGACCATTTATTCAGTAAGTTTATATATGTGTTTTGTCAGTAAAATATTGGTAATTATATATTGTGAAATCATACACTCATTATCACTTGCAGGCAACATCAACAATATTTGCTCTCCAATAACTCGCAGCTGACCGGCTCTTAGATCTTTCAATTACAAGATGAATAATTTGCCACATGGTTCAGAACACATGTAAGCACTATCACAAACTCATTCTAACTTGCAAAATTACTGTACATATGCATGCCATTACGAGATTCTCGTTCATTTACCGTTTATTGATATACATTACATGTATACAAGGTTTATCAAATGGGAAGAAGTGCGTCTAAGTCATTGTCTTCACTAAGCCTCAGGCCTGAAAGAAAAGTTAAGTGCTACAACGGGTATTTTGTCAATGGATACGTTTTCCATACTGAAGAATACGGGCAAGGAAGAAAGACATACAACTGCGGTGTTTGTGTTAAAGGATCCACAAGTAGTGAGTTAGAAGTTGACTACTATGGTAGATTAGAAGAGGTCGTCGAACTACAATATCATAGCGAGCAGAATACAATATTTTTATTCAAATGCTATTGGTATGACACGACGGACAGAGGAATCAGAGTTGATACGCACCATGGTTTGGTCGAAATCAACTCAAAAGCTAGACTCCGCAACATAAACGATGTCTTTGTTTTCGCAAAGCAATGTCAACAAGTTTATTACACATACACCCCTTCATTTAGAAAGGATCGATCAAGAGTTGATTGGTTGTCCGTTTTGAAAACAAAACCACGGGGTCGTGTCGAGGTTGTTCAGGATGAGAACAAAGAAACAAGTGTGCAGGATGAAGTCTTTCAAGTTAGTGAGTTGGTTGAACCATATCGAGTTGCTCCTTCGATTGAATTGGAAGAAAATTCAAATTTTCGTGTTTCCGATGATAGTCTTGTTGATGTTGATGTAGAGGAGTTGAACGTTGTTTTGAGCTCTAGCGGACAAGAAAATGTCGATGAAGAAGATGATATCCATATTGAAGATTGCGATGAAGGTGATCACTATTCAATTGATGACGAAGAAGAAGATAATTCTGACTAACTATCAAAACAAAGCCCTGTGTAAAACCCTTTTCTTCATGTAATTTACATTATGGATGATATATTTTGTAACATGAAATATATATTTATTGTTTAAGCACTATTGCTATTGTTTTGTGCGATGGACAGTTTATTATTGAATTTTTTGCAGGAAGGTAAATAGAAAATACAAACACAACACCTTTGTACATTGCACAATCACCGACGTCCATACTGACGAACCGCCGTCCGTCGGCATCTCACAGAGAGTTCAAAAATAATTACACTGAAATGCCACAATCACCGACGACCATACCGACGGACCTAAGTTCGTCGGCATCTCACAGAGAGTTCGAAAATAATTACACCGAAATGCCACAATCACCGACAAATATACCGACGAATTTATCAATGTCCATACCGACGGAATTTATTCGTCGGTAAGTTGTCGGTGGCAAATTTTACCGACAAAAATACCGACGGAATGCGCGAATTCCAAAGGGTGTGAATTAAATGCACCTCTGACCGTGTCAGATTACCGACGGAATCACCGACGGACCACGAAAAATTTGGAGCGCAATTAAAAAATTCGGTGCGAAATTCAAAAATTACCGACGGATCGTTTACCTTTTACCGACGGATTTAAAAAATTAATAATATTTTTTAGTATTCGTCGGTAAATCTGCCAAATGACCTATAAGTTCCAGCGCCCGCCGCTTCCCCTCATTTTTTCTTCTCCTTCGTTTTTCTTCTCCTCCGCTGCGCTGTGATTTCCAGTTTTTTGCTCTCAATCTTTCAAGGCTTTCACCTTGAATCTCTTGCAAGATTTGAATAAAGGTATGTGGTGTTTTCTATTTTATTTTATTTTATTTTATTTTAGTTGTAGTTGTTTTTATTTTTGTTATTTTGTTGTATTTTTTTTGTAATGTAGATAAAGTTTTGGATTGGACATATTATTAAGGTATGTATATTTCGTTCCTTTTCTTGATGTAGGTTTTTTTTTGAATTTTTTGAATATTTTTTATTGTTGTGTTGTTATAATTGGTATTCGTTAATTTGTTGGATGTTTGTTGTTAAAGTTGAATCTAACTTAGAATTAATAATTGACTATGTTAGAATAATTAGTAATTTTACTCTATTATTGCATGATTTTTATTTAATTATTTCCATTGATTTTAATTGTTAGTCTATATTTTTTTTTAATTTATTGAATATAATTTATTGTTGTATTGCCATATATAATTGTTGATTAATTTGTTGAATTAATATTGTAAATGTTGAATTTACCTTAGAATAATTTATTGTTGTATTGACATAATTATTGAATAATTTGTTGAATTGTAATTGTTAATGTAGAATTTACTTCAGGATTAGTAATTCAATATGTTGGAATAATTAGTATAGATTGGGTCAATTGGTTGTGGATATTGTTAATATTTGCAGGTTTGTGGATTTGGGTAGTATCCAAGTATAGGGGAGGTGCTGCCGAATTTTTTTTAACATTTCAATTGAATTATATAATTATTTATATAAAATTGGTTAGATGTACAGAATGAAAACCAGAGCTTCACGTACGATCGCATCTACTTCATCTAGCAGCGACGAAGACATTTCCTTAGGTGCCTCTCAAGAAGAGGCACCTACACCACTTGCACCGTCAGCTGATGCTGCCTCTTCCAGCAATGCTTCACGTCGCAGAAGCGGCATGCCTTCACAGCGGAATCGATGCAACCGCAAGTACGAGGCACAATGGAAGGACGACCTTTCAATGTAAGTTTGTTAAGGTTTTAATTTTTTTTTTAAAAAAAACAAATTTAAAACAAATTTATGAAGTCACTATTTATTTAATTTCAATTCTTTTCAAGTTCACAAACATTGAGGCCGCCCGAGTAATATCATCGGCGTTTAAAGCGTCGATGGAGATTCCATTGTTTCAATGGAGTCAGATATCCACGCATCCTGAATGGATGCCTCAAATCAATGCATGGTTTTATAGATTTGAGGTTCGTGTTAATATATAATTTTCAACTTATTTCTAATAAATTCTTAATATAATTGTAAATAAATTATTAACATTTTTAAAAATTATTTTTTATACACAGCATCGATTCTACTGGGACGAGGAACATAACAATGTTGTGAGGAGGGTGTGGGAAAATCACACGACAACTAGGTAACATCGAAAACAATACAACTTTTTTTTACAAAAAAAATTATGTTTCGAAATGTAATTTTTGATTGCGTTAAGTAGGTTGCGTGATTTTTGGTACGAAGCCCAAAAAAAAAGCAAAAAAAACTGCGAGGGATAAGGGGTTCCAAGGCTGGAACGATGTTGTGGTTTGGAGGGATTTCAAACCGATATACATCCCGGAGGATATATGGCCTCAATATCTTGAGCATGTGACATCTGAGCAGTTCACACAACGCTCATAGTCCGGTGCTGGCAACCGGAATCGGCCAATTCATGGCTCGGTGACAACGCACACCGGCGGCTCCGTTTCGTTTGCTGCTCATGCAAAACGGATGGTAAGATTAATTTAAATGAAATATATCGTTCAATTAATTTTTTGTTAATAAATTTTTTCATTATAGGTCTCTTGGACGTGAGCCGAGCCCTATGGAGCTGTTTGTGGAGACGTATGTGCGGAGTCAAGACCGCCAAAAAGGGGTGCAACAGTTCGTTGACAGCCGCGCTTAACATTTTATGGTATGTTTATTCATCCATTTTATTTTGTAAGTTATTATTATGTCTATTGAATTGAATATGATGATTACTTTTTTTTTTTTCAGGAGACCTATAATAATCGGTTGAGGGAGACATACGGGGACGACCCTTCGACCCATCCGGAATTCGATCCGAATTTGTGGATGGAGTCTGGATCGTCAGGTGGACCCGATAAGAATCGGGTTTACGGGCTCTCCAACACTAGGGCCGACACCTTGCGGACGACCTGTACTGCTTCAACCGTCGGGAGCTCCCAATCAGTATCGAGCTCCCAATCTAAGGAGTTTGTGGCCTTGCAGCAAAGGTGCGACCACCTATCAGAGGCGTACACACAACTCAAAGAACAATACACAGCAGAATTTGCACAACAAAGAGCGGCCTATGAAGAGCTTCGTCAAATGGTCATAAACATGTCACAAGGTGGAACATGTGCACCCAATCCAAGTTGGCCACATAACAGTCAGCCTCCTCCTCCTCCTGATCCTCCTCAACCTCATTTATATTAATTTTTGATAAATATTATTTACATTTAAATTTCATTTAATGTTTTTTTGAACAATTTCATTTTGTAATGAATATTATGTTTTATCATTTTTTGTTTTTGATGCTTAATATAATTTTTATTTGCATAATTGGTTTTTATTACCATTAATTTATATCATTTTATATTATGTATTCTAAATAATTATAAAAAAATAAAAATAAAAAAATTACAAAGGGATTTACCGACGGAATATATCCGTCGACATTAGACAGTAGCCGCGACCTTCACCGACAAATTTCCAGATGGATTAATTTGGTTGGTGTTTTCATGACTCACCAACAGATTTACTGACGGATTTATTCCGTCGGTATTATAATTTACCGATGAATTTACAGACAGTATATTCTGTCGGTATTTGAACAATTCACCGACTAATTTACCGACGGAAAGTAACCGTCGGTGAATTGTGATATCACTGACGGAATAACAATCCGTCGGTATTATTGAAGCGGGAATTGTTTTTTTTTTGGCACGCAAATTCCATCTGTAAAATCATCGGTAAATGGTTTTTTTGTTTTGCCGACCGATATAGCGACGGAATGGGGAATCACCGATGAAAGGTAGCTGACAGATGTATTCCGTCGGTAAGTTAGTCGGTAAATAATTTACTGACGGTTTTACAGTCACACACCGACGAAATAATTCCATCGGTAAAACTGTGAATTCTTGTGGTGTCAAACAAGTTAACTTCCACAATCTACATTTGCAAGTCTTCAATCATAATGAATTTTTCACTATTAGAGAATAATCTCCTTTGTCTAAAAACCATTCCCTCGACCATGACCACATCCTACTATATGACCTCTAACCATGATAATTCAAGATAGAAAAATCACTAGGACAATTAGGCTTTAATAACAACTAACACACCTAGAAACTAGATTAGTTAGAATTGAAAGGAAAACTAGGAAGGGTTGAAAGAAAAAGGCTTGAGAAAAATAATAGACATCGTAGATAATCTTTCATACGAGAAAAATAGGACAAGCTCTTTATAGTTGAAGTTAAGGGAGAAGACGTGTTTGGAATATATTCTGGAGGCTGTGATTAAATGAATCAGCCCTCCCGTCATGTGTAATATATATATATAGGTATAGGGTTGTACATAATACTAACCATGTAGTATAATACACATGATCAGAATCCTATATAAAGTAAATACATGATAAATATAAATATACATAATAAACATTCCATAATATACCCCCTCAAGCTGAAGGAGGAGAATCCACATGAAGCTTGGATCGAAAATAAGTGAAAGACGCATGAGGAAAAGGTTTGGTAAGAACATCAGCAAGCTGATCCTTGGAGGAGATGAACCGAACCTCAATGTCCTTTTTAGCAACTCAATCACGAACGAAGTGATAATCGACTTCAACATGCTTAGTGCGAGCATGAAAGATAAGTAGCACCCAAATTATCACACCAAAGGATAGTCGTAGGAGCAGAGGAGAAATGAAGATCAAATAACAGAGCCTGAATCCATAAAATCTCAGTAGTACCATCTGCAAGAGCCTTATATTCTGCTTCAGTCGATGAACAAGCCACTGTGTGTTGTTTTCCAGACTTCCAAGAAATAGGTGTTCGACCGAGATATACCAAGTAGCCACCGGTGGATTTTCTGTCATCAAGACTACCAGCCCAATTAGCATCCGTAAAACCATGTAAGGAAAGAGAGGAACCCTGAGTGATGTGTAGACCATAAGATGCCATTCCTTGAAGATACCAGATAATTTTTTTGACAAGGGACCAATGACCATCGGTAGGCGAGTGCATAAACTGACATACTTTATTAACAGCATAACAAATATACGGGCAAGTAAAAGTGAGATACTACGAGGCACCAACAATCTGTCGGTAATGGGTAGGATCAGAATACTGAGTATTCGAGGACAACAATAGCTTAGAAGAGGATGAAGCACGAGTATCAACAACTTTACACGAAGACATACCAGTTCTCTGAATGATATCAAGAGTATATTTATGTTGTAAGAGCATAAGTCCCATGGCAGTTTTAGTGACTTCAATTCCCAAGAAATAATGCACAGAGCCTAAATCCCTGATTTTGAATTCTGAATTCAGTAAGGTAATCAAGTGGCGCAGTAGAGTGGAATTGTTCCCAGTAAGAAGAAGGTCATCCACATACACAAGCAAGTAAATGAGATCATGGCCATCAGAGTAAATAAACAGAGAAGGGTCAGCATTAGAGGCACGAAAACCAAGAGAAATGAGATAGTCACTGAGTATGGTATACCACGCCTGGGGAGCCTGTTTTAAACCATAAATAGACTTATGCAGGTGACAAACATGAGATGGTAGAGTAGGGTGAGAAAAACCAGGTGGTTGCTCCATATACACCTCTTCTAGAAGGATCCAATTCAAGAAAGCATTGTGAAAACAAATGTTGATGAATAAACCACCCACGGGACACAGCGATAGTAAGTACTGACCTCACAATTGCAGGCTTAACAACCGAACTGAAAGTCTCAAGATAGTCTATTCCTTCTTGTTGAGTGAACCCTCTGGCAACAAGACAGGCTTTATACCTGTCAATACTACCATCCGCTCGCCGCTTGATTTTATAGACCCAACAACTGCCAACAACATTTATAGAGGAACAATAAGGAACTAGAGTCCACGTGCCATTTGATTGCAAAGCTCGAATCTCATCTTGCATAGCTTGCTGCCATGCAGAGTGCTGAGTGGTGTCTTTAAACATGAGGGGTTCATGCTCAGGAGACATGGAACACATGGAAGCAGGGGACTCAGTAGAACGCACGGGAGCAGAGGACTGAGATACACTAAGATGCGCCTGTTTTGGTTGGCGTGGATGAAGTGTCATGTGGTGGCTACAAGAGGAGTTAGCTGGCAGAAGGGATGGACTATGAGAAACCTGCTGAAGATCAAAGTCAGATAAATCCACTACCAAATGCAAGCCAGGAGAGGAGCCAAAGGAAGGACTCGATGCGAGACTGCTAGGAGGCCGAGATGGGGACACAACCGGAAAGGAGTCTGTTGACAGTGGGATCATCGTACCTAGAGAAACAGAAACCATACTTGGAGAGTGATCAGTAGCATAATAAAGTGGAGATAAAGGAGAGGGACTATTACTCATGGGATAGGGTGAAGGAGGTGAGGCAACAACCCTATGAGCAGGTGTTGGAGAAAGTGGCAGAGATAGGGTAGATGGAGTGGTCATAGGTGTAGGAAAAAAAATTAAGGCTGGGAGTGCTGTTTGTAGAGATGAAGAAGGCAAGGACGTTGTCTGTTCAGAACATGCAAAGGGAAATTTAACATGTCATGCAATATACATACGAGATGTTGACAAATCAAAACAACAATAACCCAAATGAGAGGAACTATAGCCAAGAAACACAAATGGTGTTGACTGAAAATCTAGTTTATGTCGATTATAGGGCCGAAGCAAAGGAAAACATAAACACCTAAAAAAACAAAGAAAACTGTAATCAGGAGAATATTTAAACACACGTTCAAAAGGGGTACAACCATTTAAATCTTTGAAATCACTACGTAAGCCCCAAAATACATAAATATTAAAATCTTACAAGGAAAGAGGCCGACCAGCGGTAGCCAACTCATCAAATAGGACCTTAGCTCGCTGCATATAAATTCTAGCTAAATCATCCCCCTGACACAAATCCTGAAAGGAACCATGCAATTTCATAATCCTTGAATGTGACGGGGAGGCAAAAGATTTTTCAAGTGTCTGCTAGATGCTATGAGATGTGTCACAGTCAACCACAAGATGTAGAATTTCAGTAGATAAAGAAGAGAGGAGAGCACTCATAATTAATTGGTCTTGTTGCTTCCATGAAAGGAAGAATGAATTGATAGCAGGAGCTGCTGTCTCGGTGGTAGCAACATAGAGTGCAGGACAAGGATAAGACCCGTCAACAAAAGCATACACACCCTAACCCAACAAATATGGTTTCATTTGCATTCTCCAGTATAGGTAGTTATTGTTGGTCAATTTCAAGGAGATAACCTGATGAGTATTTGAGAGAGGAACCACCGTAGCACCATGAAGATGTGTTGGGAACAATTGACGCAGAGAGGGGATTCCAAAATGTGTCGAAACAGTCGGTGCAGAGGAAGGTATTGCTGCCATTGTTAGAGGAAAACTACATCCAAGTGAATGAATAGGTGATGGCGCAAAAAATCAAGGTGGAGGTGCCATTGAAAAACCTGACGTAGATTGCAATATTGGAGAATTTGCAGGACGAGTAGTTTGCGTGTTTGCTGTGAGAAGAGCAGCAGATTGGAGAGTAGAAGATTGAAGAGGAGCAGATTGAAGGCAGTAGGATCCATGATTGAGGAGTGCTGGTTGTAAATACTGCAGAAAACAGAACACTGGAGATAGAATACTAGGAAGAGAAGGGGAGGCGTTGGTTGTAGATGAAAAATATATTTCTCTGATCCCAAGTTAAAGTTAAGAGAGAAGACGTGTTTGGAATATATTCTGGAGGCTGTGATTAAATGAATCAGCCCTCCCCTCATGTAATATATATATATATATATATATATATATATATATATATATATATATAGAGAGAGAGAGAGAGAGAGAGAGAGAGAGAGGTATAGGGTTGTACATAATACTAACAATGTAGTATACTACACATGATCAGAATCCTATATAAAGTAAATACATTATAAATATAAATATACATAATAAACATTCCATAATATTTATTAATTTATCAAAATACCAAAGCTAAAAAATAAATTAAATATCTCTATTTATACTAGCTCTAAAAATATACTATAATCCTTAAAAAGAAAAAAAATGGTAACAAATAATTATAAATTTAATATAAAATTCACCAAACATTAGAAAACTAAACCAAAAAAAAATAACTAAAAATAACAATCTCCTAAAAGTATCCTACATCAGATATTTGGCAAAGAGAAAATTATTTAAGAATGCTGCGATGTGTAGCGCACTTATGTTGTTCTGATCTTGCTTCCTTTTCCTGCAAGACAATCGGATACTATCACCGATGAAAAGAGCTAAAGGCAAGGAATGTAATCCCTTCTTTATCTAAGATAAAAGTAGACGAATCAAGGCAGCACAAAAAAGAAAAGAATTTTCCTTTTTAAACTTTTTGCATGTGGAGGAATGCGAGGCAGTTCAAAAGTTGGAGATGGCTAACTAGAGTAACTTTTATATATATATATATATATATATATATATATATATATATATATATATATATATATATATACCTGCTATTTCTTAATTTTTTGACAGCGCCTGACCCTCAATTGTTCTCTCCGATTCTGATATTTGAACGGATGGCCTTGGAATATTAATTAAATAATGATGCTAGTGTAAATGTGGTTGAAAATGTTAATGGTGCTCATTATTACAGGATTGTAATAGATTTGAATTGGTACGTGACTGATTTGATTTGATTTCCGCTGAGAATTTATAATATAAAAGGCATAATGGTTTTCATTCCGGTAGAAATTTGGTTCATATAGATGATGCTGATCGTCTGAATACTTTTCTGGAACTGATTAAAAGTTATTTTTCGTCGTGCTTTCAGATGTGGGATAAAAGGTTGATGAAATATTCAGAGATTGTGCAATGTTTAAAATCTGCATTAAGCAAATAACCAACATTTATATAAAGCTAACTTCATTAACATAAGGGAACATATTACACACGAGCTAATCAAAGCTATGAATTACTTGACACAAACAACTTCTACATGGACTACTAAGCATAGAACACACTAGCTAGACTACTAACCAAGCCAATTTTTATTCTTCCATCTTCATAATGAAGTGGTATATTAAGATTAGTTCTTGTAGGGTTTGAGCATTTGAATGAGTGAGCCACTTAGGTGGAGGGACATGACTTCGTTCGTGGAACCCATCAGCTTTCCACCGATAAAAACAGCCGGTACAGGCGCGTTACACCCCAACCTTGTGAGAGCCTTTTCCATTTCCCTGCCTTCAGGGTCTTGGTCAATCTCATAAACCAGAGGGTCCACCCCAATTTCTTGGAATAGAATTTTGACTGCATAACACAAGCAACATGAGCTCTTGCTGAATATCACTACCCCATTCTCAGAGGCCAATCCCATCACCTTATCCATGTAATTGTCACTCCTGATTAAGCCTTCTTAGTTTGTGCAGGAGTATGATCGTGAAGAAGTATTTGGTTTTCTCTAGAGTTTATTCAGATCCTAAAATTCAAATAGAATTGGTTCCAATGGTGAGAGTAGGCAAGAGAGAAAAGGGTTTCAATTAAAGCTGAAGGTTGTTTGAACTTATGCTTTCCTGCTAGACTATATATAGGGACAGCTTAGGGGGAGTCATCAAAAGTCGACGAGCTTTACTTAGATGCCCATATGGGTGAAAGATACTTTCAGAGATGGGGACTACTGTGCCTCCATGAGCTGAACAAGTTGACAGACAAATTTTGCTGCACCGGTGTATATTGTTCCAGTACTTACGATATTGACAATTTACACATCTATTATAACCGTATGATATGACAACTAATTATATTTTCTGAAAAATAAATATATATGGGTTGTTTCCTAAAAAAATTTACAAAATTATTAAATAGAACATAAAATCCTATTTTTACTAGAAAACAACTAAAAATCTGAAAGTCTAAAAAAAATTAAAACAAAATCCAAATTAAAACATTAAATCTATAAATGCCTAGAAAAACTAAGACTCAAACAAAAACTTCTAAATCTAATTTTGAGAAATCCAATCGTATGATAAGTAATATAGTGGCTTCCTGAAACAAAACTACTTAGTACGATTACTTAGAAAATTTTGAGTTTGGTCTAATAGTTGTATTTTTTTAAAAAAAATGCTAACTTAGTTTTGCATATCTAAATATTTTTTTATTTTATAAAAATATTTGTTGGACTATCCATTATACTGTCTAGATATCTCATTTGGTTATATCATATCCTCACTTGAATACTCACAAACTTTAGCTTTTACAAGCATCAACTACTGCTTCATCTTCACTAAGATGGAAGGATCAAAGCTATGATCATACTGTGGGATCGATTCATAGAATCGGACGCAATTATAACAAACGTGTTCATGCTATTGACCATTTGTCTATCTTTTGCAGATTTTATGGACACAAATATGATACTCTCTATAAATACACACAAAAATAGAAAATACTATATATGAAGCTAGTCAATTTACCAGATTCCCACAATCACCTTCTTTGAATCCTTTTGTTGAAAGATTGGGAACGAGATTGCTTTCGGTGCTGCGATTCTTTGTGCTGCGCCCGCCAACTTGCATGATTCCTTCGAGCCCACGATCATGTGAGACTCTATTGTATATAATACCGCTACATTCCAACCTGTGCAAGCTCTTGCATGTCAACAACGTCCGCACGTGCGATACCAGAAATGCATCTCTTCTTGATTAAAATGGAATAATACTTTTCTCCCTTGGACAAGTGTTGTGTGTAAAGAATAAGTGAGTCTTGAGAGTCACTATAATTTCCATCATAGTAAGAAGAGTCCTGCAAGATATAAGAACCACGTTGTATACACACAACACACATGCTGACATGCAGGCGTTCAAATTTTCAAGTACATAAAATGTTCCTAGTGTAGATTTCCAGATCATCATGTACAAACATTGGTGTATATAAGCGAGAGAATATTTATGCATAATGCATGACTACTGCCATATCTAAATATGCACATCTATGAAACCATATGCATGCATCTCATATTATATTTATAAGTTAATTTAGCATTAAAGTCATGTTAGAAAGTTTTTTGCTTTTCGGATATGAAGGAATACATGGGAGGCATAAAAGTTCCAGCATCACCTTTTTGTCTTTCCCCTGTCAAAGGTAATCCATGTATAATATAAACTAATTAAAAGGTCTCGATTCCAAATTATAGGGGTAACCAAACCATGTTTAAGGTTATAATAAATCTTAAATTACTTCAAGGAAAAGACACCATTTTATCCACAAATATTTCCCTTCGGTTGACCGATTTTGACATGTGATTTTATAGATAGGTATTCATCCAACATAGTAAAATATGCAGAAAGTTTGGCAAGTATGTTTTTGAGTATGGCAGAATTAAAAACATCATTGAAATCTTAAAAACCCACTGGAAACTGATCTTCAGGAATTCTTTTCATAATATTACATTTTTGCACACAATGTAGTCAGGGAACTCGAGAAAAAGAAAAGCCCTTAGTACAATTTTGTTCTCAACATAGTTTAAGAGCTATTTTCATATATATTATACAGAATCAAAACTAAAGTACTATATGTGGCTTATTTGAGAGGTACTATAACTAGAACCAGATTGCTTTTGCTTCCATGAGCATTTGTTTCAAAGAGCCATCCAGGTGCAGGGATAGCACATCTTTTGCTGATCCTACCCATTTTCCACCAATGAAGACAGCTGGGACGGTGGGATTGCACCCTAGCCCACGTAAAGCCCACTCCATTTCCCTCCCATTGGCTTCACGGTCAAGCTCATGAATTGCAGGGCTTGCTCCGAGTTCATAAAAAAGTGTCTTGATACTATGGCACATGCAGCATGAGCTCTTGGTGAAGATAACTGCAGCGTTCTTTGATGCCAAATCTCTAACTTGATCCATTTCTGAAACCTTTTCCTGGTGTTGCTAAGAAATGAAGTGATTCTTTTGCTAGATACAGCTAGTTAATTGCTAGTAGCTAGAATTTTCTTGGAAGAGACACAAAGTGAGGAGAGAAAAAAACTGCAGGGAAGCAATTGGCTGATCAGTGAAGAAAGCTTGTAACTAGCTAGTTATTTAAGATTAGCTTTGGTGGACTTTGAGTCATCGGGCCTTATTTATAAGGGCAGGTGAGGGTGGTGGATTGCATTGTTTAATCCATACTCCATAAAGGAAAAACAAAATACAGGATAAAAAGAGAAAGATCCTTCAGATATTTGTTTGGATAAGAAAAATATTGCAACTTATGATTTGTTTGATGTCGACCCCTTTGTGTCATAAACAACTTGTACCATTCATGTGTAACTGTAATTCAAATCTAGCAGATAGATTTGTTAGTTTACATGACATAGAGCTAATTGATTGATTATAAACGGCATTAACTTTATTTATGTAAATATATTTAATTTATTAATAGTTTTATTTATTTATCTTTAATATTCATTAAATATTTATTTAATGAATCTAATATTTGATTAATAAATCTATAGTAAAAATAAAGTTTTTGGAGCAAAAGTATTTTGCAAAGGAAATTATAAAGTTGTTATAATTATGGAATTCCTATTATTGCATCAAAAGATTGTTCCTAAATGTTCTTGGTCAACACTTTATTAAGACTGAACATTAATTAGAATTGTTGAGACTGATATATATTATGTTTTTTCTTTTATGAAAGGAAGCAATTATTCTCATAAGTTGAGGTATGAGGGATATCTAGAACTAATATGCTAGTGTTTGTCGGATGACATATGCTCTGAACTGACCCATGTGAGAATTTTATATAGACAAATCATTGTGTTTATGGAAAGACTCACGTGATGGTTGTGTAAATGATCTTTGGACTTGAGATCACTAAATTATCTTATATACAAAGTATTATGTTTTGATCCTGCTACAAGTTCTCATAATCAAGGGTACCAAATGAAAAAATATTGGATATAACATGAACTATATGAAGATATTTAAGTAACCAAGAGAGGATTCATCACCCTAAGTGAATTATGAAAAATACTTAATCTGTTGTCAAACTGTATTAATTGTAAATCTTTGCGCAAGGTCACTGTAAGATTTCACAGTTTTACCGACAGAAATATTCTGTTAGTGTGTGATTCATAGTTCGTCGGTAATTTTATTACCAACGACATCACTGACGGAAACCGTCCGTCAGCTTTCCTTTTGTCGGTAATACCTCATTCTGTCGCTAAAGTGGTCGGTAAAAAAAAACATTATCAATGGTTTTACAGAGGAAAATTGCAGGCCAAAAAAAAAGTTTCCACTTGAAATATAATGACGGATTTATTCCGTCGGTGAGAGTATGCAATATCGACAAATTATTTCCGTTGATAAACTCGTCGGTGATTGTGAAATTTTCACTAAGCTACTATGAAATACCGACGGATTGATTCTATCATTTAACGCGTCGGTGATTGTGAAATGTGAATCAAGCTTTTGTGAAATACCGACGGAATTATTCCATTGGTAAATTCATCGCTAAGATCCCCGTTCTTTGTCAAATGCCAAAGGATACATTCCGTCGGCAAAACCCTTGGTGAGTTTTTTTTATTTGCATAATTTTAAATATATTGTTTTAAATTATTTCGAATACATAATATAAAATTATATAAATTAATAGTAAAAAAAAATTATGCAAATAATTTTTTTATTAAACATCAAAAAATAAAGTTAAATAATATTTATTACAAATTAACATAATGGTGGAGGAGGAGGAGGAGGCTGGTTGTTATACGGTCAAAAAGGAGAAGGCGCACATGGATCACCATTATGTGATGCCATGTTTATAACTATTTGGCTAAGTTGTTCATGATTCGCTTTGAGTTATGTATACTTCGTCAATAGGTGGTCGTATTTTTCGGTGAGCTGAGTAGTGTGTTGCTCGAACTCCTTAGATTGGGTGCTCGATACTGATTGGGAGCTCCCAACAGTTGAAATACTACAGGTCACCCGCTAGTTCTTGGCCATAGTGTTGGAGATCCTGTAAACTCGATTTTTATCGAGTCCACCGGATGATCCAACCTCCATCCACAAATCCGGATCGAATTTCGGATGGGTTGAAGGATCGTCCCCATACTTCTCCCTCAACCGGCTATTATAAGTCTCTTGAAAATGAAAAAAGTAATCATCATATTTAATTCAATAAAAATAATAACTTACAAAATAAAATGGTTGAACAAACATACCACAAAGTATTGAGCACGATTATCAACGAACTGTTGCGTCCCTTTTTAGTGGTCTTGACTCTGCACGTGCATTTCAATAAACAGCTCCATCGGGATCAGCTCATGTCCAAGAGAGGTGGCCTATAATGAAAAAATTTTAATTAACAATAAATTAATTTAATAATATATTTCATTTAAATTAATCTTACCATTTGTTTCGCATGTGCAGCAAACAGAACGGAGCTGCTGGTGTGAGTTGTCATCGAGCCATGAATTGGCTGATTTCGATTGCCAGCACCAGACTGTGAGCATCATGTGAACCGTTCAGACGTCACGAACTCAACCTCGAGAGGCCATATATCTGCCGGGATGTATATTGGTTTGAAATCCCTCCAAATCGCCACATCGTTCCAGCCTTGGAGACCATTATCTCTCGCGGTTTTTTTTGCCTTTTTTTGTGCTCCATACCAAAAATCACACAACTTGCTTCCATAGCGAGAAATTAAATTTTCAAACAAAAATTTTTTCTAAAAAAATATTGTATTGTTTTCGATGTTACCTAGTTGCTGCGTGATTTTCCCACGCCCTCCTCATAACAGTGTCATGCGCATTGTCCCGGTCGAATTTGTCCTGTTTATAAATAATTAATTTTAAATAAAAAAATAATTTATTTACAATTATATTAATAATTTATTAGAAATAAGCTGAAAATTATAAATTAACACCAACCTCAAATCTATCAAACCATGCATTGATTTGAGGTGTCCATTCAGGATGTCTAGATATCTGACTCCATTGAAATAATAAAATCTCCATCAACGATTTAAACACCAATGATATTACTCGGGCGGCCTCAATGTATGTGAACCTGAAAATAAATGAAATTAATGAAATAATGATTAGTTGTTTATAAATTATGTTATAATTTTTTTTAAAAAAAAACTAAAACCTTAACAAACATACATTGAACGGTTGTCCTTCCATTAAGCCTCGTACTTGTGGGTGAATTGATTTCGCTACGAAGGCAAGCCGCCTCTACATTGTGAACCAGTGCTGGAAGAGGCAGCATCGGTTGACGATGCAGGTGGCGTAGGTGCCTTTTCTTGAGAGGCAACTAAGAATATATCATCCTCGCTGCTAGAAGAACTAGTTGTGACCATAAGTGAGCGATGAGCTATGGATTTCGTTCTACGCATCTACACAAATTTATATGTAAATTATATAATTAAATTCAAATGTTAAAAAAATATTCGACAGCACATTCCGTATACTGGATACTATCTAAATCCACAAACCTGCAAATATTGACAATAGCCACAATCAATTGACCAAATCTATACTAATTATTTCAACATATTCAATTATTAATTCTAAGGTAAATTCAACATTAACAATTACAATTCAACAAATTATTCAATAATTATGCCAATACAACAATAAAAAATATTCAATAAATTATAAAAAACACTCTAGACTAACAATTAAAATCAATGGATATAATTAAACACAAATCATGTAATAATAGTGTGAAATTACTAATTATTCCAACATATTCAATTACTAATACTAAGATAAATTCAACATTAACAATTACAATTCAACAAATTATTCAATAATTATGCCAATACAACAATAAAATATATTCAATAAATTCAAAAAAAAAAACTCTAGACTAACAATTAAAATCAATGGAAATAATTAAACACAAATCATGCAATAATAAAGTAAAATTACTAATTATTCAAACATATTCAATTACTAATTCTAAGGTAAATTCAACATTAACAACTACAATTCAACAAATTACTCAATAATTAAGTCAATACAACAATAAACTATATTCAATAAATCCAAAAAAAAAAACTATAGATTTTAGGAATGAAATATGCTTACCTTAATAATGTGTTTATTTCAAGACTTTATATACATTATAAAAATACACCAAAACAAAAAACATAACAAAAATAAAAATAGCTAAAATAAAAAAAATCCTTAAAATAAAATGAAATAGAGGAAATACATACCTATTAATTTGATGAAGATTAAAAAATAAAACTAGTAACCTTTGTAGAAATCTTGAAGGAAATGAGAGGGAAAAAATCGAAGAAGAGGGGAAATTAAGAACAGAGGAGATGAAAAAATGAACTGAAGGGGCGGTCACTGGGATTTATAGGGCAGTTTTACCTACGAAAATAAAAAAATATATTATTTTAATTTATTCCATTGATGAAGTTTCGAAAATTCATCGGTAAATTTTGAATTTCGTACCAACATTTTTAATTCACGGTCCCTCGACAAAATCCTCCACAAGAAATCCAGTTCTCTGAGTTGCCTCGGTAATTCCATTGGCAACGTGACACAGTCAGAGATGCATTTAATGCATCGCCTTTTGTAATTCACACATTCGTTTAGTGACTTTTCGGTACTATTGACCCGCTGATAACTTACCAACGAACTGGAATTCGTTGGCAACGTCGTCGTTGATTGTGGCATTTGTGGTGATTATTTTTCAACTCTCTGTAAAATGTTGACGGACAGTTTTTCATCTGTAAAGTCATCAGTAATTGTGGCATTTCAAGTAATTATTTTTTAATTCTCTATGAAATGCTGACGGACCTTATTTTGTCGGTTTAGACGTCGATAATTGTGGCATTTCAAGTAATTATTTTTTAACTCTCAGTGAAATGCCAACATACCTTATTCTGTCAGTATGGAAGTCGGTAATTGTGGCATTGTACAAGAAAGATTGTATTTGTATTACCTATTTACCTTCCTGCAAACACTTAAATGATAAATTGTCCATCGCATAAAATAATAACAACAGTGCTTCAACAATACATAAACTTATAAAATAAATATTTCGTGTTACAAAATATATCATCCATAATATATATTATATGAAAAAAAAATATTTTACACAGGGCTTCAATCTGATAGTTAGTAAGAATTTTCTTCTTCTTCATTATTAATTGAATAGTCATCACCTTCATCGCAATCTGCAATATGGATATCATCATCTTCATCAACATTTGCTTGTTCGCTAGAGCTCAAAATAGCATTCAACTCCTCTACGTCAACATCAATAAGACTATCATCGAAAACATAAAAATTTGAATTTTCTTCCAAGTCAATCGAAAGAGCAATTCGATATGGTTCAACCAACTTGCTAACTTGAAAGACTTCATCTCGCACACTTATGTCTTCGTTCTCATCTTGAACAAGTTCGACACGACCGCTGTGTTTCATTTTTAAAACGGACAACCAATCCACTCTTGATTGATCATTTCTAAATGAAGGGGTATATGTGTAATAAACTTGTTGACATTGCTTTGCAAAAACAAAGACATCATTTACGTTGCAGAGTCTAGCTTTTGAGTTGATTTCGACCAGACTATAATGCGGATCAACTCTAATTTCTCCGTCAATCATGTCATACCAATAGCATTCGAATAAAAACACTGTATTCTACTCGCTATGATATTGCAGTTCAACGACCTCTTCTAATCTACCATAGTAGTCAACTTCTAACTCACTACTAGTCGATCCCTTAACACAAACACCGTTGTTGCATGTCTTTCTTCCATGCCCGTATTCTTTAGTATGGAAAACATATCCATTAACAAAATACCCGTTGTAACACTTAACTTTTCTTTCAGGGCCAAGGCTTGGTGAAAACAATGACTTAGCAGCACTCCTTCCTATTTTATAAACCATGTATGTAATGTACATCAATGAACAGTAAATGAACGAGAATCTCGTAATGACATGCATACACTAATTTGCAACTGAGAATGAGTTTGTGATAGTGCTTACATGTGTTCTGAACCACATGGCAAATTGTTCATCTTGTAATTGAAAGATTTGAGATTCAGTCAGCTGTGAGTTCTTGGATAGCAAATATTGTCGATGTTGCCTGCAAGTGATAATAAGTGTATGATATTACAATATATAATTAACAGTATATTACTGCTGACAAAGTTTAATTAATATTACACATATATAAACTTATTGAATAAAAGGTCTCAGCTCATCACAGTTAAATAGAACATAATTGTGTGCTTGTTTGAACTCTATTTCCGACAAATATCTTCCTCTTACGACATTTTTAGGTATGGGTCATCTAGGATTGGAGAATATTGACAAGTTTCCACTGGAAGGCACTTCACCGCCATCATCATGCCATGGAACGCGATTGATTCTCGTTCTTAGATGAGGTTCGAAATAGTACGAGATAAATGTTGAAATCTCCTCAACAATATAGGCCTCACATATCGAAGCCTCAACATGCACCTTGTTCTTAACCTTTTTTCTTGAGATTGAACAAGTACCTGCATTGAATTAATCAAATATTTTCAATTAAGAAAAACAAAGAAAATACTTTTATGTATGAATTACATTGCAACTGTAATATCTAACCATTCGAATGGGTACATCTATCTATACTGGACCGGTCCTCCAACTTTTGCCTCGAATGGTAGATGTATGGGGAGATGCTCTATTGAGTCAAAAAATGGAGGGAATATCATCTCAAGTTTGCATAGTATCTCGACGATATTCGTTTCAAGCCTTTCAATGTGATCAACATTCAACTTGCTAGAGCATATATCTCTAAAAAAATGACTAATCTCCGTGTGTGCATCCCATATCCCCTTTGGCAACAAATCACGAAAAGCTAATGAGATGAGTGTTTTTGTAAACACGTGGCAGCCATGACTCTTCATTCCATACAATCTGCATTCCTCTATATTAACCAGCCTTGATCTGTTCGAGGCATGTCCATCCAGAAAACGCAGACTCTTAAGCCATTTGTAAACTAGTAGTTGTACGTGTTTCTCTAACACGAAGCTTGCTCTTAGTTTTGCGACCCGTGACTCATCACAAACCAACTCCATATTTTTACGGTTACAGAACGAAGCTATATCCAATCTAACCTTGATGTTGTCCTTTGTCTTCCCCTTCACATCCATGATGGTGTTGAAAATGTTCTCAAACATGTTCTTTTTAATGTGCATGATGTCAAGGTTATGGCGGAGCAGAATGGTCTTCCAATAAAAAAGCTCCTAAAAGATACTTCGTTTTACCCATTTATGGGTCAAACCCAAACAAGAAAACTTTTGCTTACCTGATTGAAGACCAAATACAATGTCACCATACTCTAATACAACATCATGCAATTCTTCACCAAAAAGACGCGGGGATGTAACATCCTTTTCAACTCTGCCAATAAATAATTTTTTCAGTTCTTTCTGTACCTATGATTATGTGGCAAGAAACGACGGTGAAAGTAAAAAAAAGAAGCTTTACCTTCGTTTGTTAGCGTGAATGCCTTGTTGTTTTCCATGCAGTATAGATATGCTAGTTTCTCATGCGTGATCCAACCAGAAAGCATTCCATAAGCTGGAAAATCATTGATAGTCCACATCAAAGCCGCCCTCATAAGGAAATTTTGTTTCCTTGATATATCATAAATCAAAGCTCTAGAGGACTACAATTGTGCCAACTCATCAATCAATGGTCGAAGACAAACATCTATATTCCAGCCTGGGCTGCTTGGATTGGGTATAACATTAGATAAAAACATGAACTCCGACCTCATACACATTCCTGGTGGCAAGTTATAAATCGTAAGTATGACCGGCCAACAAGAATAAGGAGTAGCAAATGACCCAAATGGGTTGAATCCGTCTGTACACAACCCAAGACGCACATTCCTTGATTCAGCTGAAAAGTAAGGATGCACACTGTTAAAGTATTTCCACGTTTTGCCGTCATAATGATGCACCATCACTCCATCAACTGCATCATGTGATTGGTGCCATGTCATATGCTCAATAGTTTTTGGTGACATGAATAACCTCTATAGTCTAGGTGTGATTGGGAAGTATCTAAGTTTTTTATATGCCATTAGAGTCTTTCCCTTGCCAGTTTTGGGTTTGTAACGGGAATGCCCGCATGTCATACACTCGGTCATCTCAACATTTTCAAGGTAGTATAACATGCATAAGTTAGGGCACATGTCAAGTTTCTGGTATCCTAAACCGAGGGGTTTCATCATAGACTCACTCAACCCGTGATCTAACTTGATGGTGAACACTTGTGTTATAGCCGATAATTTATTGTGGTTTGTGCAGCCATCCCATAATGGTTTGTCAGAATCTTTCAAGAAATCAAAAAACCTAGCTGCATCTGCATTAGGTTCTTCTTCTACAATTGGACATTGACTGACATTATCTTATTTATTCTCATTGCATCCATAACCATATTTCTGTATGGATTAGTATTGTCATTTGTCACTTCATGCACGTTGCTAGCACTAGAAGTTGACCCAACCACTCTTTCTCTCATTTTCTTCTTACTAACAAATACTTCTCCGTGTGCATACCAACACTAGTAATTCTCCATAAACCCTTTGTGTAGAAGATGCGTCATTACAACATCTGGATGCATATACTTTTTATTTTGACACTTCCTACATGGACACTTAATACTGCCTACAGTAAAATTTCTAGGAATAGATATTGCGAAATTAATAAAATCCTGAACCCCATTACAATAATCCATCCTCCACAATTCTTGGGGTGAATCTCGATACATCCATGAATGATCATCCATGACTTATATCGAACTTTTATAAAATTATGATGACAACATGTATTAATTAACTAAGGTAAATAAACTTGCAAAAATATTGGTTTACCTCGAGATTATCCAACAAACCAATTACAACTTCTCATAAATATTAAATATTCATTATCAATTATCAACATCCATACAAATTAATACATATCAATTTACGGAAATTACAACTCCGCAATACCATTGATAAAACTTAAAACGGACCCATTAAACAAGCTATTAATTATTTCAAAACAGCACATGTAATTCGGTAATTCAATAAAGTTTCAACAATTTACAAACAAATACAATCTTACAAAATCTAAAACAAATCATAACAAGTATAAAATTATACATTCATTTACTACAAGTTTATTATGGAAATAACAATAAAACATGTACATCTACTAACAAAATACATATACTAAAAAAAATAAAATTGACATTTAAATGTTAAAATTTTAAAAGATAAACTTACAAAAATTAATAAAATTCATCGGTAAATCAGAATACGGATGCTATGACCACAAAACTTCAAGAAATATAACTTGATGTGCTAAGAAGAGGGAGATTTTTTTTTTGGGGGGGCTGGTTGTTTGCAGTTGGGGAGAGTTGGGATGGGGAAAAAGAAGGAGAAATAGGGGAGGAGAGGGTTGACAGAGTGGGCATATATTAACTTTTGCCGACAGAGTCACCGATGGAAGTATTTTGTCGGTGAGTTCGTTGGCTATTCTGACGGCAAAAAAAACATGTCACCGTATGAATTCGCCGTTTTGAATCCCTCGGTAATTCCGTTGGCATTTTAAACAGTGAACCAATCACGTCACCCTATGGAGCTGCCGTTTTTAATCCCTCGGTGATTTCATCGGAAAAAATCACTTGCAAAAATCTCCACGTTAGCGAACCATCTTTTTTTTTATTTTGAACATTCCATCCATAATTCAGTCGGTAACTACTGACCGAATGTTTCTGTCGGTATATACCGATGGAATAACAGACAGAAAAAATTTCATCGGTAATTTTGACCTCAAATTACCGACAGAAGTATGTCATCGGTAAATCTATTGGTATTAAGCAAATTTCTGGTAGTGGGTGAAATGAGATTTGAAAAGAGTTTTAAATATTATTTAAAAAATAAATTACTATGGTGTTGCAAACAAAATGATTTGGTAGAGTAGGCATACTTCATATTATAATGTCTAAATTAGAACATTGTTAATGAAGAGATAACAATTACATATGAGCTATGTGAAGTTATTTAAGTAATCAATAAAAGATCCATCACCCTAGATGAATTAGAAAAAATATTTCACTTAGTTCTTAAAAAGTATTGATTGTAAATCCTTGCGCAAGGTGGAATTAAATTGGTCACTGAAGGGAAAATGTTTCACTTGTTCTTAAAAATGAAAAATCATTTTTCATGGCTACTAACAATGCCAAACATGAGAGATAACAACTCGTTGCTATATCAACAATGCTTCACCAGCACCAACCTTGGGCTGCTGCTGGAGTCCCTACTCCATCCATTAGCACTAGGTAGAGAGCCCATTGCCAGTAGAAGCTATAAGAAGTAGTGTTTAGGGCACAATTTTGATTATGCTCCTTGTGCCTTTTTAGGATTTTAAAGAGTATAATTACAATTATACTCTTATCACTTATAGTTAATTACAATAGAGTTTTAGGGTGTAGTTTACAAATTTACCACTACCATTTATTCCTTTTTACATTATGGAATATAGGATAGAATTATGATTATGTCCCTTTAGATATAAAATGTTGATTTTATATTTTAAAATTAAAACAATAAATTCATTTAATTATAGAATTAATTTTCCTAATAGGATTAGGATTGTATTAAACTGTTATTTCAAAAAAATTGAATTTTATAATATTGTTATAGGATTAGGATTTAAATTAATTTTAAATTAAAATAATATTTTATAAAAATATTTTTTCTTAAATAAATAGATTTTTTAAGTAATAAAAATTTATTTATTTGATCATAAAATAGTTTAGGATAAGAATTTTAATATTATTAATTTGTTATTAAATTTTAATCATAAAATTTATTATGTTCGGGAAATTATCAAATTGGATTTGATTTAATTTTTCTATATCTTATAAATATTATTTTTAAAATTACACATAAAGCCAATAATTAGAATTAAAGCATGCAATATTTTATTATGCATATTAATATGTTATTATGCATGATGAATGGTTATAGACATTAAAGACCAATGTGATTATGTTTTTATGGTTAAATGGTTGTAATAATAAATAGAGTCTACATGTTCTGACTTTTCTCTATTTTTCTTTTGGATTGTAAAATTCTTTTCTCATCTAATTTTCCTCGAATGTAACCCAAGGTTTCTTATACAATTATGTAAATATAAATGTAGGAAATTATATGTGAAAATCTATTTTGTAATCAAAGATGAAAAAATGAACAACGAAAAAAAACTATTATTATGGTGCCACAAAAGTATTACGAAAATTTGCAATAGTTACCCAGGTTTTGACTTCCTAATTTCTTTTGATAGCTCGAGGGAATTAGCTTTGATATGTCCATAATAATCCAATTAGAATGCAATGCTAGGGGTGTATATTTATATATAATTATTATGTATGATTTATCACTAACACCAAGGAATGAGACTTAATTAAAATAATAAATCCTTCATTAATATATTAAGTAAATGTTGAGAATATGATTTGTTGCCTTTCGACTTTATATACATAAACTAGAGTTTGATTTATCAATAACTTGTTAAGTTACTTAAGGTTACCATTAATCGAATATGTTTAATGCTATAAAATTGAGTCATACCTAACTAATTTTATATGACTTGAATAAATTACTTATGATCGTATAAAATTAGAGGTGGTAGTTAGGTAAAACATATATGATATGTTTAGACAAGGAGCTATCACTTAATTGATCCAGAAGTCACATAACGATGTGATTGATAAGCTGATACAACCCATGCAAGGTTAGATTTTGATTTTGTTGTAAAATTTCTTGGCGTCCAGTTTTACGCTATTAAGTATAGATCGAGGTCAAACTACCAAAAGATTTTAGAGGTATTTTTCTATGTTGGAGTAAAATTTTAGATGAATCGAAGTTCAGGAAGAACTTGCGATATAGGTCAAAATAGGTTGTGTGAATGTTGTTGTTTACTTCCTTTTGACTTACGAACTTTCTATTTGACAATGATCGTTTTTCTACGAGGATGTGGCAACTTGTTCTGGAAATTTTATAATTTTACAAGGATCTTTAATAGGCTGCAACATAATTTTTAAGTGTAGCAATGATTTATTAATGTTCTAAAATCCTTTTCTTATAAGGATTTCTTATTCATCCTACCTATACAAGGAAAGAAGGACTGATGGTATTTAATGAAAAATTAGTTTTTAGGATCATTGGACAACATTGTAGGCTATAAATAAGTCTTCTATCGGACTTTTATTGTTTTAGTTATAGCCTAAGGTATTTTTTTGGCTCAATTATTACTTTATTTTCAGCTAGGATCCAAGGCTTGTTTGGATCAGGGTTTGGGCTTACTAGTATAGGTTTGGGGTCAGTTTTGTAAGTGAGTCAATTTAGCCCACAAGGGTAGATCCATTAGGGTATTTTAGAAGTACTTAAACTATTATAAGCCTAAGTTTCAACAACTTTTTTATTAATAATACTTCTAAACTTTTCAGTTTTAACTTGTGAGAGAGATTCTTGTATTCTTTGGTTCTTGAATGAGCTAAATCTGACATATTAAGAACTAGCTTCATGCCAAGGGGTTCTTCAATGAACACATATGTGTTGAGGATAATTGATTATTTTAAAAAATTAGGCTAATTGGGTATGTCATGGACCATGATGATGTAACTATATTATTCAATAGTTTTACTCATATTTATCTCTTTTTTTCCTATATTATATATATATAATGCCTTGATATTCTTTATTTTATGTTTTGAAGGCACTTTTGGATGTAAGATTAAAAAAGAAGTAAATTTGAGATAATTGGCATATTTGACTTCCGATCAATGTTTTGTGCAGAGCTTGAGCTCTAGAAGTCGAAACGAAGCGATTCCAGTGAAATTAGAAAGCTAACATCAATACTTTAATATAAATATATGGAAAGAAAAATAAAAAGAGAAAGAGCATGGAAATCTTAGCCTTCAAAGAAAAATCATGCATTCTGCCGGTGTTGACCTTCAGTTATTCCGACTTGAATATCTTGAGCAACAGAAGTCTATCTGATGCAAACTCAATTTCTTTGGATTCTTGACTCAAAGACCTATTAGCTTACCAAAGATCAATAGAAAAATGATCTCATATGAGAGAGATATAATTTTTCTAAAAAGATATATGAATTCTACCAGCATACAGGTTTGTGAAGTAACAAGTCCAAAGTACTTCTCAAAGCATCAAAACCAACATCCAAGTCTTTATTTCAGCAATTTAGCTCCTCTAAGTCAAAAGTCAAAGCTTGAAGATTTTATGCAAGGCTATTTATCCTTTCTTAGATAAATAGTTATTGAAACACTTAAATGTAAATTGTCTACTTAGAAAAGGACTATTTTGTAGAAAAGAGGTTAGGGTTTCCTAGGATATAAAAAGAAAAAGAGAAAAGAAAGAAAGAGGCGGCTAGAAGAGAAGAAAAACACATCGTTTCCTCCATAAACTTGAATTCATGTATTCTTTTTTCTTTTTGACTAGTTGTTCGATAGACATGCAAAGCTAAACTCTTTTTATTGGTTGCAAGGAAACAAAAACCTTCAGATTTTAAGAACCGTTAGATTTATTTTACTTTTTCTTTCCAATTTATATGATGAATATGTTTGTTTACCTATGCTTATGTCTTATGATTGTTTATTTAATTGCTAGAGCAGACTCTAAGTTATTATTATGAACAATCTATTGCTAAGTTTGATATCAAAACCGGAGTTGTCGTATATAAACCTATGAAGCAATTGAGTTTAATAATTATGATGGATCTACATTATTAATCTTAGGGAGAACATTTAAACAAATCAAACATGAACTATGCAAAGTTATGTTGTCTAGATTAATCAATTTATCTAGTTCTTAAGGCTGCCATTGAATTAAATTACTAGTGCGAACACTGTGATTGTTTATTGGTTAGGTTTAGTTATATGACGGATCTGTTAACTAACCAATATTAAAAAAAGATAAAGAGTAAGAATATAAATTGATGTTTTATTTCAATGATCGGTTATGATTTTCGTAGATGGATGTTTACTTGAAATCAAGGTTTGTTCTCTTGATAGTTTTCTGATTTATTTATTTTTGCTTGATTGTTTAATTCTGCTATATTCTAGATAATCTCAAACCCCCCCAAATTGCATAACGTATAGCAAAAAAATCTGAAATAAAACTTCCTCGTGGAATCGACCCTTACTTGCTCTATACTATCTAGTTTATTTAAGCTAGGGTAAATAATTTGTGTGACCTTGATATCACAACACATGAGTTATGCGTTGATCTGCTCTAGCAATCCAAACATAAAAACCTGCTTGGGCATCATGAATGACAAGGGAACTTGTCATCATTGTGGCAAGGAAAGCCATAATAGAAGGAATTGCAAAGATTATCTTGCAACCATGAAGGTTAAAAGTGTAAACTCTCAACTAAAATCTTTTGTTTGAAATGTAATTAAAAAAAGGTAAATGATGATTATAATATGTCCACACATGTATGAATAATAAAAAAAACAAATAGATTAAGGGTGCTTCAATGTAAATTTACAGAACAATTTTGGGTGATAGAAATTATGGTGTAATAAAATAAAATAATAAAATGAATATAATAAATTGGGAAAAAAGATTAAGAAGATAAAAGAATAAAGGTTTATGACTGAATATGTGTTGTCATACCCGGACATTGCGACGACTGATAAAAAAATAATCTTGATTGGAAAAAGAATAGATACCTGGCATCTTGTTCTTCGAAGGAAAAAGTTAAGAAGTCGCCACCTAGTATTATGGTCACTGAGAACTCTAATTGATCAACATAGATTCTATGGTATGAGATTGGTTACGCAAAAGGGAAGATGCTATCACCCCTTAAACGTCCTACTTGAGGTAAGATGCATTGCTGGTTTTGTCTCAAATTGCTAAGAGTTTGTTGTATTATGTTTTTCATGGTCTGCCTAGGATATTCTTAACTCTGGCATCAGTGAATAATCAACTACAAATATTTTCAACTCTGGTGTTGATAAATATTACTCAACTCAGAAAGTGTAGTATTCCGAACCCTGATGCCAGTGAATAAATCCACAAAATTATGTATTAAATGAAACATAAACTTTTTTTTTTTATCTTTTTTTAAATTGAATCTAGCTCAGCTGAATGAGCTGGGCTGCATATAGCCAACCCACTAGGGACCTGGCTGGTCATTGTTGCGTGCATGCATGAACAATTCAAGCATGCATGCAACAGTGACATGGTAATTAAATTTGTATATACAGTGAGACAAGTGAAATATATTTGCAAAGGCGGGGAAGAGAACACTTATCTGGTTCGCTAGAGAAGAAGCTGAATGATTGGGTAATGGCTGACCAATGCTACTTCTTTTCCTCTATTCTTTCTCTGATTTTTGGATCGCTGGAGAAGAACTGATCGATGCTAGTTCCTCTCCATTCTTTCTCTGGTTCCTGTTTCATTTGTCTTGCCTTATGTTGTTCGTTCCCTCCCTGTGTTTACCTTCTTCTGGCAATGGGAACCTCTCTTTGACGCTGCTCTCGGTTGAAGATAGGATGATGGACATTGCGTTTGCTACTTATGATGGCAGTTTGCTGAGAAAAGGATGTCTACTCTCGCAGTGGCAGCTTGTTAAGAGGAGCTGCTATCGTTGGTTGCTGATGGTATGACTGAAAGTCAAGTTGCTGAAAACAGCACTGCTGCTGCTGGGAAGAGGACGTTATTGTTGGTTCTGCTGATAGTATTGCATAAAGAAAGATGATGAGCTGGAGAAAAAGAGTTGCGCTGCTGATCTACTGGTGTGGTCGTTGCTGGTGCAGAGGGAGGAAACTTGCTGCTGCTGCTACAATAATTAATCATCTTACCTGATCCAAAGGTCCCGTTCTCTTCCTTCTTCAAAGAGTGAGGGTGGTGATGTCTAAGCTTTGTTGGCCATGGAGAAAGAGTCCTGTATTCTTTGCAGGCAGCGATTGAGAAGAATAATGGGTGGCTTGGTGCTGTTGAGGTTAGCATCAACCAGGGCTGCTGGGGGAGGCTTTGCTCGGTGGAGGTTCCTGGAGGTCGGGCTAAAGAGGGGGGGGGGGGGGGGCCTCGTGTAGGGTTTGCCGCCCCTCCTATCTTTTGTTTTATGTTTCTCTCTTTTAAGGTTTCTGGTAATGGCTTCTGTCCTGGGGTTTCTTGGGATTGTTCCCCGGGGTTTCCCCCACTTTTTCATACACATAGATTTGTATTTATAGTGCAAGAGTCTCATCGTGTGTAGAAAATAAAGTTTCATTCAAACTTATTTTCTTCTTTCAAGTTTGAATTTGATTAAGAATCAAATTCAAAAATGGATAACTATTATTATCTTGAAGATAAAAATAAAATGACAAAAGCTGACAAATCACAAGCTAAGAGTATTTCCTAGTTTTCACGCAAACTGACAAATCAAACTTTTCATCAAAATAAATCTCTGATCTTTAATTTTATACACTACCAAAAACTCGCTAAATACCAACGGAATCCCCGACGGAATATGTCTGTCAGTATTTTTCAGTCGAAATTACAGACGGAATATTTCCATCCGTAATTTGGTCGGTAATTACCGACGGTTCTATTCCGTCGGTAATTACCGACCAAATTACGGACGGAAAGTTCAGAATTAATGAAAAAAGGGCGGGTACCTGAGGCGGAGGTTTTGGCAGGTGATTTTTCCAACAGAATCACCGACGGATTCAAAACCTGGGACCCGTACGGGTGACGTGACCGGTTCACCGTCAAAAATACCGACGGAATCACTGACGGATTTGAATGCCAGATCCGTACGGGTGACGTGACCGGTGCACCGTCAAAAATACCGACGGAATCACCGAGGGATTTGAATGCCAGATTCGTACGGGTGACGTGTCGATTCTCCGTCACCATTACCGACGGAGTCACCGACATATTCACCGACGGTGTTTTTCGTCGGTGAGTCTCGTCAGAAAAAGTGAATATATGGCCGCCTTGCCGACACTCTCCTCCCCCATTTCTCCTTCTTCTTCCTAATCCTAAGTCTCCCCATCTGCAAATAACCAGCCCCCCTCGCCCCCAAACAAAAATCTTTCTCATCTCAGCAGTTGTATTTCTTGAAGTTTTGTGGTCACAGCATCCGTGTTCTGATTTATCGACGGATTTTATCAATTTTTGTAAGTAATTCTATCTTTTAAAATTTTAACATTTAAATGTCAATTTTATTGTTTTTTTAGTATATGTATTTTTGTTAGTAGATGTACATGTTTTATTGTTATTTCTCAAACAAACTTGTTTATAAATGTATAATTTTATACCTGTTATGGTTTGTTTTAGATTTTGTAAGATTGTATTTGTTTGTAAATTGTTAAAACTTTGTGGAATTACCGAATTACATGTTATGTTTTGAAATAATTAATAGCTTGCTTAATGGGTCCTTTTTAAGTTTTATCGATGGTATTGCAGAGTGGTAATTTCTGTTAATTTATATATATTAATTTGTATGGATGTTGATAAATGATAATGAATATTTAATATTTATGAGAAGTTGTGATTGGTTTGTTGGATAATCTCGAGGTAAAGTAATATATTTACAAATTTATTTACCTAACTTAGTTAATTAATATATACATGATGTCATTGTAATTTTATAGAGGTTCGATAGAAGTCATGGATGATCATTCATGGATGTATCTAGATTCACCCCAAGGATTGCGGAGGATGGATTATTGTAACGGGGTTCAGGGTTTTATTAATTTCGCAATATCTATTCCCAGAAATTTTACTGGAGGAGGTGTCCATGCAGGAAGTGTCAAAATAAAAAGTATCTGCATCCAGATGTTGTAATGATGCATCTTCTACACAAAGGGTTTGTGGAGGATTACGAGTGTTGGTATGCACATGGAGAGGTATTTGTTAGTAATAGGAGAATGGGAGAAACGGTGGTTGGGTCAACTTCTAGTGCTAGCAACGTGCATGAAGCGGCAAATGACAACACTAATCCTTACAGAAACATGGTTATGGATGCAATGAGAATAAATCAAGGTAATGTCAGTCAATGTCCAATCGTAGAAGAAGAACCTAATGCAGAGGCAGCTTGGTTTTTTGATTTGTTGAAAGATTCTGACAAACCATTATGGGATGGCTGCACAAACCACAGTAAATTGTCGGTCATGGCACAGGTGTTCACCATCAAGTCAGATCACGGGCTGAGTGAGGCCGGGTATGACAAAATTATTGATTGGGCAAGAAGAATTTTACCTGAAGGGAACAGGCTTAAAGAGAACTTCTATGCTGCGAAGTCCATGATGAAACCCCTCGGTTTAGGATACCAGAAAATTGACATGTGCCCTAACTTTTGCATGTTATACTACCTTCAAAATGTTGAGATGACCGAGTGCATGACATGCGGGCATTCCCGTTACAAACCCAAAACTAGCAGGGGAAAGACTCTAGTGGCGTATAAAAAACTTAGATATTTCTCGATCACACCTAGACTGCAGAGGTTATTCATGTCACGAAGGACTGCTGAGCACATGACATGGCACCAAACACATGATGCGGTTGATGGTGTGATGGTGCATCTTTCTGACGGCAAAGCGTGGAAACGCTTTAACAGTGTGCATCCTGACTTTTCAGCTGAATCAAGGAATGTCAGTCTTGGGTTGTGTACAGACGGATTCAACCCATTTTGGTCATTTACTGCTCCCTATTCTTGTTGGCCGGTCATACTCACAGTTTATAACTTGCCACCGGGAATGTGTATGAGGCCGGAGTTCATGTTTTTATCTACTGTCATACCCGGTCCAAGCAGCTTGGGGTGGAATGTAGATGTTTGTCTTCAACCGTTGATTGATGAGCTGGCGCAGTTGTGGTCCTCCGGAGCTCTGACTTATGATATATCGAGGAAACAAAATTTTCTTATGAGGGCGGCTTTGATGTAGACTATCAATGATTTTCTAGCTTATTGAATGCTTTCTGGTTGGAGCACACATGGGAAACTCGCATGTCCATACTGCATGGAAAACAACAAGGCATTCACGCTAGCAAACGGAGGTAAAACTTATTTTTTTGACTATCACCGTCGCTTCTTGCCACTTAATCACAGGTTCAGAAAGAACAAAAAAGATTTCTTTGTTGGCAGAGTTGAAAAAGATGTTGCATCCCCGCGTCTTTTTAGTGAAGAATTGCATCATGTTGTATCAGAGTACGGTGACATTGTGTTTGGCCTTCAATCAGGTAAGCAAAAGTTTCCTGGTTTTGGTTTGACCCATAATTGGATAAAGCGAAGTATCTTTTGGGAGCTTCCTTATTGGAAGACCAATCTTCTCCACCATAACCTTGACGTCATGCACATCGAAAAGAACGTGTTTGAGAATATTTTCAACACCGTCATGGATGTGAAGGGGAAGACAATGCACAACATCAAGTATAGATTGGATATAGCTTTATACTGTAACCGTAAAAATATGGAGTTGGTTTGTGATGAGTCACGGGTCGCAAAACCAAGAGCAAGCTTCGTGTTAGAGAAACACGTACAACTACTAGTCTACAAATGGCTTAAGAGTCTGCGTTTTCTGGATGGACATGCCTCGAACAGATCAAGGCTGGTTAATATAGAGGAATGCAGATTGTATGGAATGAAGAGTCATGGCTGCCACGTGTTTACACAAACACTCATCTCATTAGCTTTTCATGATTTATTGTCAAAGGAGAATATGGGATACACTGACGGAGATCAGTCAATTCTTCAGAGATATATGCTTCAGCAAGTTGAATGTTGAGCACATTGAGAGGCTTCAAATGAATATCATCGAGACACTATGCAAACTTGAGATGATATTCCCTCCTTCATTTTTTTACTCAATGGAGCATCTCCCTATATATCTACCGTTCGAGGCAAAAGCTGGAGGACTGGTCCAGTATAGATGGATGTACCCATTCGAACGGTTAGATATTACAGTTGCAATGGAATTCATATCTAAAAGTTTTTTATATGTTTTTCTTAATTGGAAATACTTGAATTGTAATTCAATGCAGGTACTTGTTTAATCTCAAGAAAAAGGTTAAGAACAAGGCGCATGTAGAGGCTTCGATATCTGAGACCTATATTGTTGAAGAGATCTCAACATTTATCTCGTACTATTTCGAACCTCATCTGAGAACAAGAATCAATCGCGTTCCACGGCATGATGATGGCGGTGAAGTGCCTTCTAGTGGGAACTTGTCAATATTCTCCAAAACTGGACGACCCACACCTAAAAATGTCGTACGAGGAAGATATTTGTCAGAAATAGAATTCAAACAAGCACATAACTATGTTCTATTTAACTGTGATGAGCTGAGACCATTTATTCAGTAAGTTTATATATGTGTAATACTAATTAAACTTTGTCAGTAAAATATTGGTAATTATATATTGTGAAATCATACACTCATTATCACTTGCAGGCAACATCGACAATATTTGCTCTCCAATAACTTGCAGCTGACCGACTCCCAGATCTTTCAACTATAAGATGAACAATTTGCCACATGGTTCATAACACATGTAAGCACTATCACAAACTCATTCTAACTTGCAAAATTACTGTACGTATGCATGCCATTACGAGATTCTCGTTCATTTACCGTTTATTGATGTACATTAAATGTATACAAGGTTTATCAAATAGGAAGAAGTGTGTCTAAGTCATTGTCTTCACTAAGCCTCGGGCCTGAAAGAAAAGTTAAGTGCTACAACGAGTATTTTGTCAATGGATATGTTTTCCATACTGAAGAATACGGGCAAGGAAGAAAGACATACAATTGCGGTGTTTGTGTTAAAGGATCCACAAGTAGTGAGTTAGAAGTTGACTACTATGATAGATTAGAAGAGGTTGTCGAACTACAATATCATAGTGAGCAGAATACAGTGTTTTTATTCAAATGCTATTGGTATGACATGACGGACAGAGGAATCAAAGTTGATACACACCATGGTCTGGTCGAAATCGACTCAAAAGCTAGACTCCGCAACATAAACGATGTCTTTGTTTTCGCAAAGCAATGTCAACAAGTTTATTACACATACACCCCTTCATTTAGAAAGGATCGATCAAGAGTTGATTGGTTGTCCATTTTAAAAACGAAACCATGGGGTCGTGTTGAGGTTGTTCAGGATAAGAATGAAGAAACAAGTGTGCGGGATGAAGTCTTTCAAGTTAGTGAGTTGGTTGAACCATATCGAGTTGCTCCTTGGATTGAATTGGAAGAAAATTTAAATTTTTGTGTTTCTGATGATAGTCTTGTTGATGTTGACGTAGAGGAGTTGAATGTTGTTTTGAGCTCTAGTGGACAAGCAAATGTCGATGAAGAAGATGATATCCGTATTGAAGATTGCGATGAAGGTGATGACTATTCAATTGATGACGAAAAAGAAGATAATTTTGAGTAACTATCAAAACGAAGCCCTGTGTAAAACCCTTTTCTTCATGTAATTTACATTATGGATGATATATTTTGTAACATGAAATAAATATTTATTGTTTAAGCATTGTTGCTATTGTTTTGTGTGATGGACAGTTTATCATTGAATTTTTTGTAGGAAGGTAAATAGAAAATAGAAACACAACACCTCTTGTACATTGAACAATCACCGACGTCCATACCGACGGACAACCGTCCGTCGGCATCTCACAGAGAGTTTGAAAATAATTACACCAAAATGCCACAATCACCGACGCCCATATCGACGGATAGCAGTCCGTCGGCATCTCACAGAGAGTTCGAAAATAATTACACCGAAATGCCACAATCACCGACGTCCATACCGACAACTTCACCGACGCCCATACCGACGAATAGCAGCTCGTCGGTAAGTTGTCGGTGGCATATTTTACCGACAAAAATACCGACGGAATGTGCGAATTCTAAAGGGTGTGAATTGAATGCACCTCTGACCGTGTCAGCTTACCGACGGAATCACCGATGGACTGCGAAAATTTTAGAGGGTAATTAAAAAATTTGGTGTGAAATTCAAAACTTACCGACGGATTGTTGACCTTTTACCGATGAATGTTTGACCTTTTACCAACGGATTTAAAAAATTAATAATATTAAAATTTTGGAGGGTAATTAAAAATATTATTAATTTTTTAATATCCGTCGGTAAAGTCATCGGTAAATCTGCCATATAACTTACAGCACCTGCCGCTTCGCTTCATTTTTTCTTCTCCTTCGTTTTTCTTCTCCTCCGCTACCCTGTAAATTTGATTTTTTTGCTCTCAATCCTTTAAGGCTTTCACCTTGAATCTCTAGCAAGATTAGTTGTTGTGAATCTTCATCATATTAAAAGGTATATGGTTTTTTCTATTTTATTTTATTTTCTTTTATTTTAGTTTTAGTTGTTTTTATTTTTGTTATTTTGTTGTTTTTGTGTATTTTTTTGTAATGTAGATAAAGTTTTGAATAGGACACATTATTAAAGTATGTATATTTCGTTCCTCTTCTTGATGTAGGTTTTTTTTTTTAATTTTTTGAATTTTTTTTATTGCTGTGTTGTCATAATTGTTATTAGTTAATTTATTGGATGTTTGTTGTTAAAGTTGAATTTAACTTAGAATTAGTAATTGACTATGTTAGAATAATTAGTAATTTCACTCTATTATTGCATGATTTGTGTTTAATTATTTCCATTGATTTTAATTGTTAGTTTATATTTTTTTTAATTTATTGAATATAATTTATTGTTGTATTGCCATATATAATTATTGATTAATTTGTTGAATTAATATTGTTAATGTTGAATTTACCTTAGAATTAGTAATTGCATTTGTTGGAATAATTAGTAATTGCATATGTTTTTAATTGTTAGTTTATATTTTTTAAAAATTTATTGAATATATTTTATTGTTGTATTGCCATAATTATTTAATAATTTGTTGAATTAATATTGTTAACGTTGAATTTATCTTAGATTTAGTAATTGAATATGTTGGAAGAATTATTAATTTTACTCTAACTTGATGATTTGTGTTTAATTGTTTCTATTTATTTTGAATTTATAGTTTTGTTGTATTGACATAATTATGGAATAATTTGTTGAATTGTAATTGTTAATGTTGAATTTACCTTAGGATTAGTAATTGAATATGTTGGAATAATTAGTATAGATTGGGTCAATTGGTTGTGGCTATTGGTAATATTTGCAGGTTTGTGGATTTGGGTAGTATCCAAGTATAGGGGAGGTGCTGCCAAATTTTTTTTAATATTTGAATTGAATTATATAATTATTTATATAAAATTGGTTAGATGCAGAGAATGAAAACTAGAGCTTCACGTACGGTCGCATCAAGTTCGTCTAGCAGCGAGGAAGATATTTCCTTAGGTGCCTCTCAAGAAGAGGCACCTACACCACTTGCGCCGTTAGCTGATGCTGCCTCTTTCAGCGTTGTTTCACATCGCAGAAGCGGCGTGCCTTCGCGGCGGAATCGATGGACCCGCAAGTACGAGGCACAATGGAAGGACGATCTTTCAATGTAAGTTTGTTAAGGTTTTAGTTTTTTTAAAAAAAAAAAAATTAAAACAAAATTATGAAGTCACTATTTAATTAATTTCAATTCTTTTCAGGTTCACAAACATTGAGGCCGCTCGAGTAATATCATCGGCGTTTAAAGCGTCGATGGAGATTCCATTGTTTCAATGGAGTCAGATATCCAGGCATCCTGAATGGATGCCTCAAATCAATGCATGGTTTTCCAGATTTGAGGTTCGTGTTAATATATAATTTTCAGCTTATTTCTAATAAATTCTTAATATAGTTGTAAATAAATTATTAACATTTTTAAAAATTATTTTTTATACACAGAATCAATTCTGCTGGAACGAGGAACATAACAATGTTGTGAGGAGGGTGTGGGAAAATCACGCGGCAACTAGGTAACATTGAAAACAATACAACTTTTTTTGCAAAAAAATTTATGTTTTGAAATGTAATTTTTGCTTGCGTTAAGTAGGTTGCGTGATTTTTGGTACGAAGCTCAAAAAAAAATGCAAGGATAGGGGGTTCCAAGGCTGGAACGATATTGTGGTTTGAAGGGATTTCAAACCGATATACATCCCGGAGGATATATGGCCGCACTATCTTGAGCACGTGATGTCTGAGCAGTTCACACGACGCTCACAGTCCGGTGCTAGCAACCGGAATCGGCCAATTCATGGCTCGGTGAGAACGCACACCGGCGGCTCCGTTCCGTTTGCTGCACATACGAAACGGATGGTAAGATTAATTTAAATGAAATATATCGTTCAATTAATTTGTTGTTAATAAATTTTTTTCATTATAGGCTACATCTCTTGGACGTGAGTGGAGCCCTATGGAGCTGTTTGTGGAGACGCACGTGCGGAGTCAAGACCGCCAAAAGGGGGTGCAACAGTTCGTTGACAGTCGCGCTCAATATTTTGTGGTATGTTTGTTCAACCATTTTATTTTGTAAGTTATTATTATGTTTATTGAATTGAATATGATGATTACTTTTTTTTATTTTCAGGAGACATACGGGGACGATCCTTTGACCCATCCAAAATTTGATTTGGATTTGTGGATGGAGGCTGGATCGTCAGGTGGACCCGATAAGAATCAGGTTTACGGGCTCTCCAACACTAGGGCCGACAACTTACAGACGACCCGTACTGCTTCAATCGTCGGGAGCGCCCAATCAGTATCGAGCTCCCAATCTAAGGAGTTCGTGGCCTTGCAGTAAATGTGCGACCACCTATCAGAGGCGTACACACAACTCAAAGAACAATACACAGCAGAATCTGCACAACAAAGAGCGGCCTATGAAGAGCTTCGTCAAATGGTCATGAACATGGCACAAGGTGAAACATGTGCACCCCATCCAAATTGGCCGCATAACAGCCAGCCTCCTCCTCCTCCTCCTCCTCCTTTATATTAATTTTTAATAAACATTATTTACATTTAAAATTTCATTTAATGTTTTTTTGAAACATTTCATTTTGTAATGAATATTATTTATCTTTCACTTTTTGTTTTTGATGCTTAATACAAATTTTATTTGCATAATTGATTTTTATTACCATTAATTTATATCATTTTATATTATGTATTCTAAATAATTATAAAAAAATAAAAAAAAAACAATTACAAAGGGATTTACCAACGGACTAAATCCGTCGGCATTAGACAGTAGCCGCGACCATCACCGACAAATTTCCAGACGGATAAATTCGGTCGGTGTTTTCATGACTCACCAACAGATTTACCGACGGAATTAATCCGTCGATATTATAACTTACCGAAAAATTTGCAGACGGTATATTCTGTCGGTATTTCAACAATTCACCGACTAAATTACCGATGGAAAGTAACCATCGGTGAATTGTGATATCACCGATGAAATAACAATCCGTCGGTATTTTTGAAGCAGGAAAATTTTTTTTTGGCGCGCAAATTTCGTATGTAAAACCGTCGGTAAATGGTTTTCTTGTTTTGCCGACCGATATAGCGACGGAATGTAAAATCACCGATGAAAGGTAAGCCGACGACCTTATTCCGTCGGTAATGTAGTCGGTAAATAATTTACCGACGTACTATCTATCACGTACCGACGGAATATTTCCGTCGGTAAAACTGTGAATTCTTGTTGTGATATTTTAAACCCCGTAAAATTAAATTAAAACTAGTATAGGGTTCGTCGCCCCTCCTCTCTTTTGTTTTATGTTTCTCTCTTTTAAGGTTTCTAGTAATGGCCTCTGTCCTGGGGTTTCTTGGGATTGTTCCCCGAGGTTTCCCCCACTTTTTCATGCACATAAATTTGTATTTATAGTGCAAGAGTCTCATCATATGTAGAAAATAAAGTTTCAATCAAACTTATTTTCTTCTTTCAAGTTTGAATTTGATTAAGAATCAAATTCAAAAATGAATAACTATCATTATCTTGAAGATAAGGATAAAATGACAAAAGCTAACAAATCACAAGTGCTTGACCGCTTTTTATGATCGGCTTGTTTTAACTCGCAAGTGCACGAGTGTGCGATGTAGCAATTAACTCGGTAAGATCGAGGTCATATCCATAGAGAGCTAGATCTGGAAATTAAGCTAGGTAACAAAAAAAAACTCAAGAGAAATTAAATTAACAATAACTTGGTTGAAAATAATTGATGGATTTGTTTTCAAAGATGAAAAAGTGTAAATAGATTTTAAAAGACAAGAAAAAGTAGGTCTTGGTCCAAATCAATTTTAATGGTGATGTATTGGTGATTTCTTCAACATATATAAGATAACACAACCTAATATCAACGATGGTGATATTAGATCGGAAGATATTACAATGAAGTTTAAAAAGATGAAGATTAATTATTGCTTAAGAATGAACAAGTACTTTCAAATTAAGTAAGACATTGAATCAAGCAATCTCTATACCAAAACTAAGGTTTGTGCATAAAAATTCAAGATTATAACATTACCTAAATGATTTCTAAAATTTCTTTGCAATAATAAAACATTCATGAAGAAAATGAGAAGATAAACATTAAGATTCATTCATATCTTAAAGAACTCACCTCAATCACCATCATCCTTGATTTGGATCCAAGAAAGAGATTAGCCAACCATGATTATATATAAGAACACTTTAATAAACATGAAATAACTTGAATCAAACTGAAATAATAAGTTTTACAAACTAAAGAACCGAAATCTACAAAGAAGAACACAACAGAATTTCAGTAAAAAAATCGGACACAAATCTGACTCTAACTTTGGACAGCAATTCGACCCTCTTAGAAGCCTCTTATGGAGATGGCTATTAGAGAAATATTTATAGGCAATTCTGTTAGCTTTCCAGATCATTAAAGAACAGCTATTTGGACATCTGAGTCAAAAGTTATGGACAAAACACCGAAAGGTGTTCTGGAAAATTAAATCAGGCCAGCTTGGAGAACACTTTGGTGCACGTTTTTCTTCCTCCTTTATGAGCTGTTTCTTTCTTCTTTTTGACCCAAAATAATGTCACAATGTCCCCTCCAGCTTTCCATCGATGTGCTTGCCCACTTGGATCAATTAATTGCCCAAAATAAATCAAATATTATTTGTTATGTGGACATGTAAAATCATGGATTGTGCTTGGGCTGATTTGGAGGCTGATTTGGGGCTGGATTTAAGCATCAAATAAGTATACAATTGTACCTATTATTTGGGCTAAGATTGACATTGAAACCTTGAGTGTTTGATGGTTGAAGTTTGCACACAACATAAGATAAGTTTGGGCTTGAAATGGATCATATGATATTCTTTTCTAGAATTGGAATATAATTGATTTTTTGGGCAAATTTGGAGCACTTATTTGAACCAAGATTTGCTTCAATCTTCAACTAAATTTCTCTTCAATTCTTTGTTCCGAATTCCGACGTTGAATTTTCTGAAATAATTCATTTAAGCTCCAAAAACCTATCGAAACATTAAAAGAAACTTCATTACTAAAAAGCACATCACTTATTATAAAAAACTCAAATAAAAACAATAAATACATATGTAAAATAAAAGACTTAATGATACTTTTGATGCACAATCACACCCCCCAACTTAGATTTTGCTAGTCCTCAAGCAAAACAAAACATAAAACCTTTGAAATAAAAACAATAATAATAACATAATTAGGATCGACTCATCACACTTAAAGGACCTATCATGCAAACATTGGTATCTTTAACTTAGTGTACACAATAGCAAATAAAGAAAAATAAGCATACTCACATTCTCTAAATCAAACATCCATACAAAATTCCAAATTCAATCGTATTTATCATGCAACCAACATAATTGATTCACGCGAAAACTCAACTTGTAATCTTCCCTTCTCACTACTACAAACAAGGTAGCAAACTAGAGAAATATCTATATAAATTTTTTTCTTTTTTTTTCTTATTCTTTGTCTTTAAGTGGTCACTTCCCTTTTGACGCGAATAGAAACATTTGTGATGAATGCACCCGGTTACTCACAAAGTCACAAACTTAAAGTGCTTTTGCATACTCATATTTCAAGCTGCCGTTTGACGTAAAGATAAACATTTGTGTTGAATACCCCTAGTTACTGAGCAACTCAAAACATTGGAGTAGATAGAACTTTGTACACATTTATTTATTTATTTGTGTAATAATTATTACTTTATTTACTTAAACCTTGTTTAGGACTAGATCAAAAGGGATAATCACAAGTAAAGCATCACACTCATCTTTCATGCATAATCACACAACTCACACAACTTTTACAAGGAAAGATGTACTTCAATAATCTTAAAAAAAAAAGTATGCTATATCTTGCTTTATAAGATACTATCTATCCCAAATTAAAGCATGCAATGTTCAACACAATAATGAATCTAAAAATGTAATGTTGATCCTAAACAAGTCTCATTCACATACGAATGCAAGTTTTTTTTTTTTTAACAAGCATGGTTATCTCAAGCATTCAACATAATCAAATATCTAAAATTAAGTTTTACATTATCCTCAATGTAAAAAAGAAAGAGAAGAACAGTATAAAGATTAGAAAGCTGTTACTCCCCTTTTGTTTTCAAGGATGAATGTCTGATTGAATTGGACATGAGCTGACTTCTTGCTTCATTTTTTTTAACCTACATATCACAACTAAAAGAAAACATTGTTTTTTTTTTTTTGAAAATAAAGAACCTCACACCCCCCAACTTAAAATAATGCATTGTCCCTAATGCATGAACAAGAAAATATAAGAGATAGAAGAAAGAAAAATATAAAAAAAATAAAAAAAAATGAAAAAAAAAATAAAAATAAAAACTCATTACTTCTGATACTACAATGGCATTGGATCTTCAAGATCCAATGTCTCAACTTCAGCCACAACGTTTTCAAGATAAGGTTTCAATCGATTACCATTTACTTTGAAAACATTTCTATTCTTAGGATTTTCTACCTCAAATGCACCATGCTCAGAGATGGATTTAATCACAAATGGACCAATCCATTTTGTCCTCAACTTCCCAGGAAAGAGATGTAATCGTGAATTATACAAGAGAACCTTTTGACCAATATGAAAGGATTTTCTAAGAATATGTTTATCATGCAAAGCTTTCATCTTATGTTTTGAAATTTTTGCATTTTCAAATGCATCATTTCTCAGCTCCTCTAATTCATCCAATTGAAGCTTTCTATTTTTGCCAACTTCATTTTCATTATCATTGAATTGCCGGATGGCCCAATATGCATGGTGCTCAATCTCAACAGGGAGATGACAAGGTTTTCCATAAACTAGCCTATGAGGAGACATTCCTAAAGAGGTCTTGTAAGCAGTGCGATATGCCCACAAAGCATCAACTAGTCGTAGGGACCAATCCTTACGGTTTGGATTGACTGTTTTCTCTAAAATGTTCTTGATCTCCCTATTTGCCAACTCAGCTTGGCCACTAGTCTGTGGGTGATATGGGGTACTGACCTTGTGAATTACACCATATTTTCTCATCCCAACGGGCTTGTTACAAAAATGCTTTCCCCCATCACTAATCATAGCCCGGGGCATGCCAAAACGAGAGAAAATATTTTCTTTCAAAAATTTGACCACAACTCGATGGTCATTAGTTCGAGATGCAATGGTCTCCACCCATTTAGACACATAATCAACAGCTACAAGGATGAATTGGTAACCAAATGAACTTGGAAAAGGTCCCATGAAATCAATCCCCCAATAATCAAATATTTCCAAAACAAGAATGGGGTTAAGGGGCATCATGTTATGCCTAGTGAGGTTACCTAGTCGTTGGCATCGATCACATGCAACACAGAAGGCATGGACATCTTTGAACATAGTGGGCCAATAAAAACCACACTGCAAGATCTTGGCAGTGGTTTTCTTGGAAGAGAAATGCCCACCACAGGCTAATGCATGACAAAAATTAATGACACTTGGAATTTCATGATCAGGGATGCACCGCCTAACAATTTGGTTAGGGCAATATTTAAATAGGTAGGGATCATCCCAAAAAAAAGTACGCACGTTGCGCAAGAATTTTTGTTTATCAAGTTTAGACCAATGAGAAGGAATCTGACTTGTGGCTAGGTAATTTGCTATGTCAGTATACCATGGAGAGCCAATGTAGGAAACAGTACCTGCACAAAATAAATTTTCATTAGCAAAGAATTCATTTATTGGAGATTCATCAATTATGATCTCATAGCTTGAAAGACGGGACAAATGATCAGCCACTACATTCTCTACTCCCTTTTTATCTCGAATTTCAAGGTTAAACTCTTGGAGTAGGAGGATCCATCGAATCAAACGTGGCTTGGCATCCTGTTTTGTGAGCAAGTATTTCAATGCTACATGATCAGTGAAAACAATAACAAGAGATCCAACCAAATAAGACCTAAACTTGTCTAATGCAAAGACCACAGCTAAGAGTTCTTTTTCGGTTGTAGTGTAATTCAATTGAGCATCATTCAAAGTCTTGCTAGCATAATAAATGACATGAGGCTTCTTATCTTTTCTTTGACCTAAAACAGCCCCTACCGCAAAATCACTAGCATCACACATCAGTTCAAATGGTAAAGACCAATCAGGAGCTTGCATGATTGGTGCAGTGGTCAACAACCCTTTAAGCTTTTCAAAAGCTTCTTGACATTTTGATGTCCAATCAAATTGGACATCTTGTGACAACAAGTTACATAATGGTTTGGCAATGGTACTAAAAGAATGAATGAATCTTCGGTAAAAACCAGCGTGTCCTAAAAAGGATCTCACATCTTTCACAGTCCTAGGGGTAGGTAATTTTTGAATGACTTCAACTTTTGACTTATCCACCTCTATCCCTTTTGAAGAGACAATGTGACCTAAGACAATGCCATGTGTCACCATAAAATGACACTTCTCCCAATTAAGTACAAGATTGCTCTCTTCACATCTTTCAAGAACTTTTTCTAAATGCATTAGACACAACTCATAAGAATCCCCATAAACTGAAAAATCATCCATGAAAACTTCCAAAAAAATTTCCACCATGTCACTAAAGATACTCATCATACACCTTTGAAAAGTGGTTGGTGCATTACACAAGCCAAAAGGCATTCTTCTATAAGCATAGGTACCAAAAGGACAAGTGAAAGTGGTTTTTTCTTGGTCTTCTAAAAAAATCTCAATTTGGTTGTAACCTGAGTATCCATCAAGAAAACAATAGAAAGCTCTTCCGGCTACTCTTTCAAGCACTTGGTCTAAAAATGGAAGCGGAAAATGGTCCTTCCTAGTCACCATGTTCAACTTACGATAATCAATGCACATACGCCATCCAGTTTGGATTCTAGTTGGTACTAGCTCATTATTTTCATTTTTCACGACAGTGACTCTAGATTTTTTTGGGACAACTTGGGTTGGACTAACCCATTTTGAGTTTGCAATGGGGTAAATGATACCCGCATCAAGTAGCTTAAGCACTTCACCTCTCACTACTTCCTTCATGTTTGGGTTCAGTCGTCTTTGCATTTGCCTCACAGATTTAGCCTCTTCTTCAAGCTAAATTCTATGTGTACATAAAAGAGGGCTAATTCCTTTCAAATCAGTGATTGTCCACCCAATTGCTTTCTTGTGTTTTCTCACCACTCTCAAAAGTTCTTGTTCCTGCTCTATGCTCAATTTTGATGAAATCACAATAGGATATGATTCATCTTCCTCTAGAAATGCATACTTAAGATCACTCGGTAAAGGCTTCCTTTCTAGTTTATAAGGTTGGACAAGAGATGCCTCAACTTTCACTTGGGGTGAAATCAAAGGCTCAAACGATGGGGTCCATTGACCTATTGACATAATAGGCATTGGATCCAGATAAGTCTCGAGTTCTCTTACTTCCTCATCAACACATTCTAAAGAACAAAATCTTTCATCATGAATTAAAGTTCTTTCCAATGGATCCTTTACCCATTCTCTCTCAAAGTGTTCTTGACAAATTGTTTGGATCAAATCTACCTCTCTAATGTCCTCATGTTCACCAATTTGTTTGGAGACATTGAATATGTTCATCTCCACAGTCATATTCCCAAAAGACAATTTCATCACCCCATTCCTGCAGTTAATTAAAGCATTGGATGTAGCTAGGAAAGGTCTACCTAAGATGACTGGGATGGGAGCATTAGAACCTTGAATAGGTGCGGTGTCTAACACTACAAAATCAACAGGAAAGTAGAATTTATCTACTTGGACCAGCACATCCTCAACAATACCCCTAGGAATCTTGATTGACCTATCAGCTAATTGAAGGGTGATTCGAGTAGGCTTGATTTCTCCTAAACCTAACTGTTCGTAAACAGTGTAGGGTATCAAATTCACACTTGCTCCTAAATCCAACAAAGCTTGGTCTATCTTATGACTTCCAATAATGCATGAAATGGTAGGACAACCAGGATCTTTGTATTTGGGAGGGGTCTTAAACTGGATGATGGCACTAGCATGTTTAGTTAGAAAAGCTTTTTCTTTCACATTCAATCTCCTTTTGACTGTGCATAAGTCCTTAAGAAACTTTGCATAAGATGGAATTTGTTTAATTGCATCAAGGAGTGGAATGTTGACTTTCACTTGTTTGAACTATTCATAGATTTCCGAGTTCATAAGATCATGTTTAGGTTTCCCTAACCTCTGTGGAAATGGTGCTCTAGGAACAAATTCTAAATCACTCACTTTGACTCTAATTTTTCTTGAATCATCTCCTTTCTCGCTCATCTCTTTCTCATTTATCTCGCCTTCTTTGTCACTCAAACTCTCATTTGTCACTTGTGTTTTGATTCCCTCTTCACTCTCCCTAGATTTCTCCTCCATAATACCTTTAGGAATCCCAAAACCTATAGCTTTGTCAACAATCTTTCCACTTCTAAGGGTAGTGATGGCTTGGACTTGTTCATGGTTTGAAGGTTCACCAAGTGAAGATTCACTCATGTGTACCTGACCTCTAGGATTTGGCATTGGTTGAGCTGGGATCTTTCCCTTCTCTTGAATGCTTAGTGATTGAGTCAACTTGGTTAGTTGACTTCGAATGTCATCTAAGGTCCTATTGGTCTGGTCTTGAAATTTGTAAGCTTGGTTGTTGATTCCTCCTTGTGTTTGCATGAATTGTTGAAGAGTATCCTCTACGGATCTCTTATGAGGTGGTTGGTACGTGTTTTGTGTGGGAGCATGAAATGGTTGGGGTGGAGGTTGAAATGTTTGAGGTACTGAAGAGCCCTCATTTCTCCATCCAAAATTTGGGTGGTTCCTCCATCCAGGATTATAGGTCTTAGAGTAGGGATTGCCTACTTGGTTTGAAAATGGCTTTCTAACATTACTTGAATAAGAAGTTTGGCCATATAGCACTTCCTTAAAGGCTGGAATGGTAGGACACTCAGTTGTCCTATGCCCTTTGCTCTCACAAACAACACAACTTTCCTCTTGTTGTTCACTCATGACATGCACTTTTTTAATCTCAAGAGACTCTACTTTCCTAGCTAATGAGGCTAATCTAGCATTGAGATCATCAGTCTCTTTCAATTGGAACTTCCCACTTGAATGAGAAATGGTGTTTCTAGACTCAACATGAAGTGGGAGAAAAGTCTCCCATTGCTTTGTGTTTTCAGCCAATTGATCAAAAAAATCGAAGGCTTCACTTGGTTCTTTGTCATAAAACTCACCATTACACATGGTTGACACTAGCTTTTTAAAATCTGCGGTAAGAGAGTCGTAGAAGAAACTCACTAACCTCCACATCTCAAAACCATGATGGGGGCATGCATTTAACAAGTCTTTGAACCTTTCCCAAGTTTGGTGAAATGACTCATTTGGACTACAAGAAAAATTCATCATTTGACGTTGTAAGGCTGCCGTCCTATGAGTGGGGAAGTATGTTTTCAAAAATTCAGCTTGCATTTCTCTCCATGTACCTATAGACCTAGGACGTAAGGAGTTTAGCCAAAGCTTGGCTTTATCCTTTAGAGAGAATGGGAACAATTTAAGCCGAATAGTTTCCTTAGTGCATGTTCTATCAATAAAAGTATTACATACCTCTTCAAAGTCCTTAATGTGTATGTATGGATTTTCAGAATCCATACCGTGAAATGTGGGAAGAAGTTGAATCATGCCCGGTTTCAAATTGAAAGCTTGTTGGTTAAGAGGCAAGATAATACACGAAGGTGTACTTTGTCTAGCCGGGTGAAGATACTCTCTAAGAGTTCGAAAATTAGGTTGATCATTGAATTGTGGAGGTCTATTACCTTGAATACTCCCTTCACCCTCTACATCTTCAACATTAGCCATGATAAAATAAATAAATAAAAAACAATAATATAACAAATATATGAATACGAAAGGAAGGGAAAAAAAAATTGCAAATAAAAGTAAATGAAACGTAAAAGATAAAGTAATAGCTCAAAAATAAAAATACAACAAATTAAGAAATTCACTCTCCAACTAATAAACAATATTAACAACAATAAACATTAAAAGATAAGTATAACAAGCATAAATAAAGAGGCAGTAATACCGGCCAAGCACTTCAAACAATAAATATAAAAGAAATAATAACAATAAATAACAACAAAATAAAATAAACAAGAGGTGGTAATACCGGCCAAGCACTTTAGACAATAAATATAAGAGAAATAACAACAACAAAATAAAATACACAAGAGGCGGTAAAACCAGCCTTATAATATAAACAATAAATATTAGAAACTAACTAGAATAGACAATAAAAGAAAAATGGTTGAACCAACCAAAATCCAACAATTAATAGTCCAATCCACAGTCCAATATCCGAAAAGTTGAGGTCAATTTTTTTTTTAGGCGGTAAAACCAGCCATTTGATTTTTTATTTATATGAATTTTTTTATATTTTCCAATAATAAATTATAAATTTGTTACCTTTGCTTGCTAGCTCCCCGGCAGCGGGGCCAAAATTGCTTGACCGCTTTTTATGATCGGCTTGTTTTAACTCGCAAGTGCACGAGTGTGCGATGTAGCAATTAACTCGGTAAGATCGAGGTCATATCCACAGAGAGCTAGATCTAGAAATTAAGCTAGGTAACAAAAAAAAACTCAAGAGAAATTAAATTAACAATAACTTGGTTGAAAATAATTGATGGATTTGTTTTCAAAGATGAAAAAGTGTAAATAGATTTTAAAAGACAAGAAAAAGTAAGTCTTGGTCCAAATCAATTTTAATGGTGATGTATTTGTGATTTCTTCAACATATATAAGATAACTCAACCTAATATCAACGATGGTGATATTAGATCGGAAGATATTACAATGAAGTTTAAAAAAATGAAGATTGATTATTGCTTAAGAATGAACAAGTACTTTCAAATTAAGTAAGACATTGAATCAAGCAATCTCTATACCAAAACTAAGGTTTGTGCATAAAAATTCAAGATTATAAAATTACCTAAATGATTTCTAAAATTTCTTTGCAATAATAAAACATTCATGAAGAAAATGAGAAGATAAACATTAAGATTCATTCATATCTTAAAGAACTCACCTCAATCACCATCATCCTTGATTTGGATCCAAGAAAGAGATTAGCCAACCATGATTATATATAAGAACACTTTAATAAACATGAAATAACTTGAATCAAACTGAAATAATAAGTTTTACAAACTAAAGAACCGAAATCTACAAAGAAGAACACAACAGAATTTCAGTAAAAAAATCAGACACAAATCTGACTCTAACTTTGGACAGCAATTCGACCCTCTTAGAAGCCTCTTATGGAGATGGCTATTAGAGAAATATTTATAGGCAATTCTGTTAGATTTCCAGATCATTAAAGAACAGCTCATTTGGACATCGGAGTCAAAAGTTATGGGCAAAACACCGAAAGGTGTTTTGGAAAATTAAATCAGGCCAGATTGGAGAACACTTTGGTGCACGTTTTTCTTCCTCCTTTATGAGCTGTTTCTTTCTTCTTTTTGACCCAAAATAATGTCACAATGTCCCCTCCAGCTTTCCATCCATGTGCTTGCCCTCTTGGATCAATTAATTGCCCAAAATAAATCAAATATTATTTGTTATGTGGACATGTAAGATCATGGATTGTGCTTGGGCTGATTTGGGGCTGGATTTAAGCATCAAATAAGTATACAATTGTATCTATTATTTGGGCTAAGATTGACATTGAAACCTTGAGTGTTTGATGGTTGAAGTTTGCACACAACATAAGGTAAGTTTGGGCTTAAAATGGATCATATGATATTCTTTTCTAGAATTGGAATATAATTGATTTTTTGGGCAAACTTGGAGCACTTATTTGAACCAAGATTTGCTTCAATCTTCAACTAAATTTCTCCTCAATTCTTTGTTTCGAATTCCGACGTTGAATTTTCTGAAATAATTCATTTAAGCTCCAAAAACCTATCGAAACATTAAAAGAAACTTCATTACTAAAAAGCACCTCACTTATTATAAAAAACTCAAATAAAAACAATAAATACATATGTAAAATAAAAGACTTAATGATACTTTTGATGCACAATCAACAAGCTAAGAGTATTTCCTAGTTTTAACGCAAACTGACAAATCAAACTTTTCATCGAAATAAATCTCTGATCTTTAATTTTATATTTTAAACCTCGTAAAATTAAATTAAAAGCCAAAGGGCCAAAATTGAGTTACAAAATGTGTATTGGTCCAAAACCAGAAACAGTCTAGCCATTTTAAGAAACAACTAAACCAATTTAATAAAACAATCGCATCGTTTCTCGAAACGGTTAGACCATTTTGACTTATACTTCTCTTAAAGATGAATGTTCAGCCATGAGAGGAAAAAGGTGTTTTCTCTTCTTTTACTTTTTCCTTTTACCATTGAAGATTTATAAAAGTGATAAATATGAGTAAAAATAAAGGGTTTTGAGAGAGAAGAACGCATTCACACTAGAAATTAAAAAAAATCAAAGAGAGGAAAGATTGAGTTAGAGAGAGAGTGAAGAAAAAAGAGGAAAAGGGGGAGGGATATAGTAAATTTTCATTGGGTAGAACTGGAAGTTGAGAATAGTACTTTGTAAGGAGTTGTAAACATAACCTAACAAGCTTATATGTAAAGGAAGGCATTTGAGGTTGAATTCATGAATTTTATGTTAGGTTTTATAGCATAAATTTAGGGGAAATGAAAATTGAGATTGAGTTAATTAACTTAGATTAGGTTATGACAGATGTTAAATTAGAAAGAAATAATGAAGAAAACAGGGTGTCCGTAAAGGCTCAATGGCTAGCCAATAGGGGACCAAATTGCATGTGATGAATTTGTGTCTATTCAAGTGTAATGATGATATATTAGTGCATGTGTGATGAAAATGAATACATAATGTGTTCTGTATGAGATAAATTGAAGAGAATTTGCATCTTTTTTTGTTGTGCATGTTTCGACAAAATGGGAATAAAGATGAAAATTGGGATTTTAAAATGTAAAATGATTAAAATTTTTATAAATTAACGATGAATGTGTTAAGGAATAAATGAATTCTTTGTGTCTTTTCATAAAGAAATGAAAGTTCAATGTAAGTTAATTCTTACATAATAGTTAAGTTGAAAGAATACAACTTAGTATTTTATTATGTGAAAAGTAAATGGAATGAAGAATAATGTAGTATACTTGTGGTTCCAGGGGTGGTCATAGGAGTTGTGTAGTAGCAAGGAGGTACTACCAGAACTTCGATAATAGGAAGGTATCCAATACCTTAACACTTTTGTTTACCATGTTCATTATGCTAGATATTAAAATTGTAGAAAAATATTATGATTTCAATTATGGATTAAAGATGTGAGGAACTAGATTTCCCGATAACGAGACTGGTGCCAATAAATGGGTAAAGGAACTAGTTTTTCCAATAATAGGACTTGTGCTCATCATAGCAAAATAAAATAACATTACAAATTTAATAACTTGCCATAAAATATATGTATGTGGTTTCCATAGGGAAAGAGACCAATATGCTTATCAAGAATTCTTTTAACATCGATTACATCATATATATATTGAATTACGCACTAGCTGTTATGACATCTGATAAGGGAATTTTTAGCATGTATATTTTTCACTATTCATGCTTGATTTTTAAATATTTTGGATATGTTGCACAAGATAATTAGAATTTTGAATCTCTTTTTGAACTATTGACCCTGTGGGAAATTAATGTGCTTTCAGATATTAGGTTACTGAGCAGGTAGAGCCCGACAGTAAAACTGAATGGTGATTCATTATGTGCTGCAAAGGAAGCTAAACAACTTAGTTCTAGATCTTCGTCACCATTTTCAAATAGTTGAGATGAAGGTCTACAAAACACATGAAGGGAATATAACTTAGTTTTGTTGTTTCGAAGCCCAAAAAGCAAGTTGAAAAACAAGGATTGAACCAGCCCGAAATTCCTGCACTGTAAAGACTGTTTCGGTTTATGGCCGTTATCTCAAGGCTCAGAGGTCCAAAAATTGCAAGATCAATATTGTTGGAAAGAAAATTTGATTCTCTACTATTTCTCTAGAAATAGAGATCTTTGATTTTGCACATTTCCTACCTCAAATCTGGCCCGCAATGTCTGGGTAGGAAGTAATTCAATGTAGAAAAGGAAACTATCCTCATTAATGCAGGGGTAGAAAAGCTACAATATAAAAGAAGAGAAATGGGGTCTGCAAACAGAGGAGGGGAGACACATAGAAACCCTATAACAGAGCAAAGAAAAATAGAGGAGGCGACACTAATGACAAAGCATGTTTTATAATAACAAGTCTGATACTATAAAATGCCTTAATATATGGTAAATGTTCATCTTAAATGCAGACCTATCATATAAATCAAAGGATTGATTGATGAATTCAAGTATTGAAATTGAAAGGACAAAGAGAGGGCTAAACTTAGAAAAGAGATGTTGGTGTAGTCCAAACTGGAACACTGTTCGGTATTTGGGTCATATCTCGAGTTCTAGATGTCCAAATGATCTCACATTTTTACATAGATTCAGTAAGACATAGGCCTACAAGTTTTATGTTGAGGCCAAGATCTAAGAAGGTCATTTTCAAGTCCAAATTATAGCAACAATGGAGAAGTCTGAATTTGTCATGTAGCCAGACACTGTTCAATGTTCAGCCCATATCTCGAGTTCTAGAAGTCCAAATGACCTCCATTTTTTTCTTGGAAAGCTAAGACAATTTCCTATAACTTTCATAAGTATAGGTGGACCTAGTTTTGATGCTAGCAATGACGTTTTATTCAGACAAGAAGATAAGGATTTTCATCAAGTCAAGAGTTGGCCACCTACTCAACAATTAGTCATCAAATCAATAGTTCCAAATTTTGGCCTATAAAAAGGAGGCATTTGCCATGCATTTAAGGGCTTGGTTGTTTAGATCAAGAACTTGTTCTTGCTCTCTCTCTTTATATTTTTTTTGTAGTTTTTAAGTTTTATTTTCATTAATATCTTGTTTATGCTTTTCATTTCCTCTCCTTTACTTTATTAACTTGTATTTTATTTATGTTCTTATTTTGTTTATTTATGTTTCTCTTCTTCATTATGTTTAGCTAAGTTTATTATGTCAAGGTGCAAAGGTTACACTAATGGTGTAAGAATAAGTATGGTGTAAACTTAACATAGACCTTAATGTTTAATATTAACATGTCCTATCTTTTTATCTTACTAATTCTTAATACCTTGCTTATTAAATGGTTAATTTAGATTTGTGTTGTATAACACTTGATACAACAAATGCTTGGCACTCTCATAGCCCAACCGTATGGAACTTGAAAGGAACTTGATTTGTTGTTAACATAAGTTAGCATCATGAATTCCTGATAATATTTAAAAGTTTGATGTTACTTAAATAAGATAATTAATATGATTATGTTAATAATTTATAATGAGTTATTAATGACAAATTTCCAGTTGAGTAATAAGAGTTTATATTGTACTTGTTTGAAATACCATTAGTGGATCCTCTAACCTTGACATTTGTTTTTATCATTGTTTAATCCTTACATTAATCTTCCATCTCAAAGTTTTCATCAACTTCTTCTTCTTTATTATTATTATTATTATTATTAGTAGTAGTAGTATTACTATTACTATTACTATTATTGTTATTATTGTTGTTGTTATTGTTGTTGCATTATTGTTGTCTATAATTTATACAATTAACCTCCCTATGGTTCGACCTCGGTCTTGCTGGGTTATTTATTACTTTGACACTCCTGCACTTGGAAGAAAACATCAACCTTTTGGTCGTGTCAACTAACAGGAACAAAAAGAACAGAAGCAAAAATATTGAAGATTGGGAGGACACCTATCTATTCCACTGAAATTCTTTGCTTTTGAGTGATGTTCATCGTATCAAGTTTGTTTCTCTTTAATTTAACTACAAAGTAGACTTTTATTCTAGGATTTTTTATGTAACCTTACTATGAATATGTGAACAATTTCTTTGATTGAATTATTACATTAAGATGTTTGGTATTTCATTCTGTGTAATGCTTGCATGTGTTTGGCCAACATCTGTATGATTTAGAATTCAATTTGAAACTGAGAAGTGATAATTGCTTTAGCTATTGTTTGAAATACCTTAAGAAATCTATAGGATAGAGATATCCTAGGAACTTTTGTAATCGTTACAAGTTTTACAGTACTTAATCAATTTCGACAAGTTCAGAACTTTCATAGAGTATATAAAATTTGTTTGTCGAAATAATTTATTGATGCTCGAGAGAGATTAATATTTACATTAGGAAAACCTGATTATCAACATTAGGAGTAATTAATTTAATCGAAAAAGTTCACATAGGCATAGTTACTGTAAGTCAGAAATCCTAGAACCAGTACAATTGAATTCATTAATATTTAATCAATTGGTTGTTTGTTTTTAATCATTAATTTTTGTTTCATAAACTATCTCATTCAATTCCTCAAATAGATTATAATTTAAAAGACTTTGGTAATTAGTAGTAATTTTTTCAAATCCTCGTGGGACGATACTCTACTCATCATTTTATTATTTGTTACGATTCATTCACTTGCGAAATTAACCAACAAGTTTTTGGCGCCGTTGCCGGGGATTTTAGATAAAATTAATAATAATATCAATATAAATTAAATTTGATCTAATTTGATTGCCTTTTGTCTTCAGCTCTTTAGGTGTGTTGTCTGGTGCATGAGAAGCAACAAAAACCAGCTGTTGTTGCTTTATAAACCTGAGATTGAGAGAACTGCAAGCGGATTAAGAAAGAAAACACGAGAGACTCAAAACAGTTCAGGCATCATGGCAGAAAGTGAAAATCCTGAGCAAGACACACGGGCATTGAGAGATTTTGCTCTCCCTCAAGTGACAGGAATCCGTTATGTTATCAGGAAACCAAGGATTAAGGTCAATAATTTTAAGATCAAACTAACAATACTGCATATGATTCAGACCTCAATTAAGTTTTATGGGTTGCTAAGCGATGATCCTAATGCCCATATTGCAAGTTTCATGGAAATTTGTGACACATTTAAGCATAATGGCGTTACTGATGATGCCATTCACCTCAGATTATTTCCATTTTCTCTGCGAGATAGAGCGAAGAACTGGTTAAACTCCATGCCTGCAGATTCAGCTATCAGATGGGAAGATTTAGCTCAGAAATTCCTTACTAAATTTTTCCCACCAGCCAAGAGAGCAAAAATGTACATTGAGATATCTAATTTCACCCAACTTAAGAGTGAACCATTGTATGAGGCATGGGAGAGATACAAGGTTTTGCTCAGGCGATGCCCCCACCATGGACTACCAAAGTGGATGCAGGTGTAGAATTTTTACAATGGAGTGAATGCCTCCACAAGAACACTAATTGATGCAGCTTAAGGAGGAGCTTTTATGAGTAAGTCAGAGGATGATGCTTACAACTTATTGGAAGAAATGGTTATGAACTATTACCAATGGCCAAATGAAAGAAGCATATAGAAGAAGACTGTTGGGGTACACAAAATTGATGCAATCATGGCATTAACAACTCAAGTCCATTCACTAACTCAGCAACTGAAAACCACTCAACTATCAGCAAATGCCATCCATACAACGTGTGATTTTTGCCATGGAAATCACACAAGTGAAGAGTGTCGGGTTGGGAACCCATTCTCTCAAGCAGGTTGGGAACCCATTCTCTCAAGCAGACCATGCTCATTTTGTGTCAAACTACAGCTGGCAGAACAACCCTTACAGTGCAACATATAATCCCGATTGGAGAAATCATCCTAATTTCTCGTGGAACAATCAAACTATCATGAAGAATCCAGCCATGCCATCTTCAAGTGAGCACATGAAAGAGAAATCAAAACTTGAAGAAGCTATGACACAATTAGCAAACAACACCAGGAGATTTATGACTGAAACAAATACCAATCTGCAGAACCAAGCAGCTTCAATTCAAAATCTGGAGGTTCAAGTTGGTCAGTTAGCCAACATGCTCACGGGTAGACAACAATGAAATCTACCAAGCACAACTGAAATTAATCCTAAGGAGAAATGCAAGGCCATAACTTTAAGAAGTGGAAAAGACATGAAGCAGACTGCTGGAAACAAGAGTGTAGGAAAAGAAAAGGAGGAGCAAGTGGCCAAACCACTTCAGAATATGAAAAAATCTAATCCTCTACCAGAACCAACGCAAGAAATAATGCAGAGAATTCCATTTCCACAACTTCTCAAGAAGAATAAACTTGATAAGCAATTTTCTAAATTTATTGATGTGTTTAAAAAATTACAGATTAACATTCCTTTTGCAAATGCTCTTGAACAAATGCCAAGCTATGTGAAATTTCTGAAGGACATCCTCTCAAATAAAAGAAAGCTAGAGGAATATGAGACAATTACTCTTACTGAGGAATGTAGTGCCATTTTGTAGAAGAAACTGCCTCCTAAACTTAAGGATTTATGGAGTTTTACTATACCATGTTCCATTGGAAACTCTATATTTGAAAAAGCTTTATGTGATTTAGGTGCAAGTATTAATCTCATGCCTTTATCTATCTTTAAAAATCTTGGTTTAGGTGAAGCAAAGCCAATCACAGTAACACTGCAACTAGCTAACAGGTCATTGAAGCATCCAAGAGGAATGATTAAAGATGTACTGGTGAAAGTGGGCAAGTTCATCTTTCCAGCAGACTTCATCATACTGGACATGGAGGAGGATAATGAGATTCCTATCTTGCTTAGCTGGCCATTCTTGGCCACTGGAGGTGCGTTAATTGATGTGAAGAAAAGGGAGATTCAGTTAAGGGTGAATGAAGAGGAGGTGATTTTCAATGTGTTCAAAGCCATCAGACAACCAGATATGGGGTAAAACTGTTTGAGCATTCAAGTGGTGGAATCCTTAATTAATGATAAAGTCAAGCTTCCAACTGACCCGTTAGAAGCATGTCTTTTAAATAAGGTATGGGAGGAGGATGCTGAGACAGCAGAATATACATGTTGGATGGACTCTTTTGAACCTAACCGCAGAAGATAATTTGAAGATTTGGGACATGACACGACCAAAAGATTGATGTCTTCTCCCAAGTGCAGGAGTGTCGAAGTAATAAATAACCCGGCATGACCGGGGTCAAACCACAGGGAGGTTAATTATAAATTATAAATAACAACAACACAACAATAACAGCAACAACAACAACAACAACAACAACAACAACAATATTAATAATAATACTAATAATAATTAGTAGTAGTAATAATAATAATAACAATAATAGTAATAATAATAGTAGTAGTAGTAATGATATTAACAATAGTAATAGTAATAATAAAGAGGACTTTGAGATGTAAGATTAATGTGAGGATTAAACAATAATAAAAACAAATGTCAAGGTTAGAGGATCCACTAATGGTACTTCAAATAAGTATAGTATAAACTTTTATTACTCAACCAGAAACCACACACAAAGGAGGTTCCAATCAGATTATAATTGTTAACATGATTATATTAATTGTCTTGTTCGAGTAATGCCAATACTTGTAAATATTATCAGGTATTCATGGTGATAACTTATATTAACAACAAATCAAGTTCCTTTTATAGCACAAGTGTAGGTTATACCATACAATTGGGCTATGAAAGTGTCAAGCATTTGTTGTATCAAGGGTTGTTCAACACAAATCTAGATTAACTATTTAACAAGCAAGATATTAGGAGTGAGCAAGATAATAAATATAAAACATGTTAGTATCAAGCATTAAAGTCCTTGTTGAGTTTATACTTTACTTATTCTTACACCATTAGTGTAACCTTTTCACCTTGACGTAATAGATTTAGCTAAACATAATGAATGAAAGAAACATAAATAAACAAGATAATAACATAATTATATAAATAAAGGAAAGGAAATGAAACGCATAAACAAGAGATTAATATAACATTAAATAAAACTTAAACATTACAAAATACAAAGAAAGAGAGTAAGAGCATGATCTTAATCTGAACACCAAGATGTCTAAATGCATGGCAAATGCCTCCTTTTATAGGCCAAAATTTAGAACTATTGATTTGATGAATAATTATTGAGTAGGTGGCCACATCTTGACTTGGTAACAATCCTTATCTTATTTTCTAAACAAAACGTCATTATCAACATCAGAATTGGAACCACCTTTACTCATGAAAGTTCTAGGAAATTGTCTCAACTTTCCAGGAAAAAATAATTTGAGGTCATTTGGACTCTTAGAACTCGAGATATGGGTTGAACACTGAACAGTATCCAGGCTGTAGGATAGATTTGTACTTCTTTGTTGTTGCTATAATTTAGACTTGAAAACGACCTTTTTAAATCTTGGACTCCACATGAAAGTTTTAGGCCTATGTCTTAGCTTTCCATCCATATAAAGTAGACCTAAATCCAAGATCTACAACTCCAGATATGACCCAATTACCGAATAGTGTTCCAGTTTGGACTGCACCGACATCTCTTTTCTAAGTTTGGCCATCTCTTTGTCCTTTAACTTTCAATGCTTAAACTCATCAATCAATCCTTTTATTTATGTGATAGTCCTGCATTTAAAATGAGCATTTATCATAAATTAAGGTATCTTATAATATCAAACTTGTTATTATAAAACATGCTTTAGTTAAGGAGTTATTGATACTTCAAGTGCAAAATGATGATATAAAACCTTGATAAACATGCACTTTTAAGTACTAATCAGTATAATCAGCACCAAAAATAAAATCAACCAGTGAATAAGCACTGGTTCTGGAATTGCAACCTCTGCTAAAACACCTTCGGTATGCATATCTTGGAGAAACTTACACCTATCATGTGATAGTCTCTGCAAAGCTATCCAAAACAGAGGAAGAAAAATTGTTGAGGGTGTTGAGAAAACATAAGGCAGCTCTCGGGTGGGTATTGGCAAATATCAAAGGCATCAGTCCCTCTATTTGTATGCATAAAATTCTGTTAGAGGATAAAGTCAAGCCAACAGTAGACATCAAAAAAAGGCTTAACTCGACCATGAAAGAGGTAGTCCAAAAAGAAGTTCTAAAATGGTTAGATGCTGGTGTTATTTATCCAATCTCTGACAGCTCATGGGTGAGCCCAGTCCAAGTTGTGCCAAAGAAAGGAGGAATGACAGTGGTAAAGGATGCAAATAACAAATTGATGCCTACTAGACTGGTAATTGGATGGAGGATTTGCATGGAATATCGAAAGCTCAACAAGGTAACACGCAAAAATCACTTCCCCCTACCATTCATTGATCAGATGCTGAACAGGTTAGCTGGGCATGAATACTACTATTTCTTAGATGGTTATTCAGGATACAACCAAATAGCCATCGCACCTGAGGATCAAGAGAAGACCACTTTCACCTGCCCTTATGGTACTTTGGCTTTCAGAAGAATGCCTTTTAGGTTGTGTAAAGCATCAGCTACCTTTCAGAGGTGCATGATGACTATCTTTTCATACATGGTGGAGCAAATCATTGAGGTCTTCATGGATGACTTTTCTGTATTGGAACTTCTTTCAATGATTGCCTTGCAAAGTTGGCATTGGTTTTGGAGCGTTGTGAAAAGACAAACTTGATTTTGAACTGGGAAAAATGTCACTTCATGGTAAAAAAAGGTATAGTGTTGGGGCATCGGATTTCAAAAAAAGGAATAGAGGTAGATAGAGCTAAAATTGAGGCTATAGACAAGCTTCTGCAGCCAACTACAGTCAAAGGGGTTAGGAGTTTCCTTGGTCATCTAGGATTTTATAGAAGGTTCATTAAAGACTTCTCTAAAATATCCAAACCGCTATGTAGTTTGCTGCTAAAAGACACAAAGCTCCAGTTTGATGAGGAATGCAAGACTATCTTTATGTTATTGAAAGAAAGGCTAGTGACAGCTCCTATTGTAATTGCACTAGATTGGGAGAAATCATTTGAGCTAATATGTGATGCAAGTGATTATGCAATTGGAGTAGTACTGGGGCAGTGAAAAAATAATGTGTTTCACACCATTTATTATGCCATCAGCACACTCAACGATGCCAAGCTAAATTACACCACAACCGAGAAAGAGTTGCTTGTTGTGGTCTATGCATTTGATAAGTTTTGACCTTACCTGATGGGAAACAAAGTGTTGGTGTATATTGATCATGTTGCATTAGACACCTAGTGTCTAAGAAAGATTCCAAGCCTAAACTCATCCATTGGATCCTGTTACTGCAAAAATTTGATTTAGAAATTAAAGATAAAAAAGGGACGGGAACGTGGTGGCAAATCATCTTTCAAGGCTGGAATTGACATAGCAGCTGGAGCCTAAATTCACGGTTATAAATGAATGTTTTCCTGATGAAAGACTCTTAGCAATTTCCACTAACAAATTCTTTCCTTGGTATGCCGATTATGTCAACTTTCTTGCAGGTAAGATCATACCACCAGATTTTTCTTACTAGCAAAAGAAGAAATTTTTTTCTGAAGTCAAAGACTACTTCTGGGAGGAGCCAATACTCTATCGGCATTGTATAAATCAAGTCATCAGGAGGTGTGTTCCAGAAGAGGAAATGACAAACATATTGAAGCACTGCCACACACTTGAATATGGGGGCCACTTTAGAGCATAGCGCACTGCAGCCAAAGTTTTGTAGTCAGGTTTTTATTGGCCCACTATGTTTAAAGATGCTCATGCTTTGTTACTGCTTGTGATAGATGTCAGCATACTGGGAATATATCTCGACGAAATGAAATGCCACTGCAGAATATCCTAGAAGTTGAGTTATTTGATGTTTGGGGCATCGATTTCATTGGACCTTTTCCTTCATCCTATAACAACAAATACATTCTCTTAGCAGTGGATTATGTATCAAAGTGGATCAAGGCAATTGTAACTCCTACAAATAATGGCAAGATGGTACTTAATTTTCTATGAAAGAACATCTTTACTAGATTTGGTACTCCTCGAGCCATCATCAATGATGAAGGAACTCATTTTTGCAACAAACAGTTTAAAGCACTGTTATCTAAGTATGGAGTAAGACACAAAAAAGCATTGGCTTATCATCCTTAGAGAAATGGCCAAACAGAGGTATCAAATAGAGAGGTGAAGCAAATCTTTGCGAAAACAGTAAGTAATTCTTGAAAAGATTGGCCACGAAAGCTAGATGATTCATTGTGGGCATATCGGACATCATTCAAAACACCATTGGGAATGTCTCCGTATCGATTAGTTTTTCGAAAAGCATGCCATCTTCATATTGAATTAGAGCATAAGGCATACTGGGCAATGAAACAACTGAACATGGATCTGCAGGTTGCAGGTGAGAAAAGAATCCTACAACTTAATGAGATGGATGAATTTCGCAATGAGTCCTATGAGAATGCCAATATATACAAGGGAAGAACCAAGGCATGGCATGACAAACACATTGTACGCAAGGAGTTTGTCCCTCTTCAATTCATGGCTCCACTTGTTTCCTAGTAAGCTCAAATCACGGTGGTCAGGACCAATTATAGTTGTGAAGGTATTTTCTTATGGAGCAGTAAAGGTCACTCATGATGAAAAGGGAACATTCAGAGTAAATGGGCAGCGTCTGAAGCATTATAGGAATGGGGAGTCTATTGAAAAAAGGGATGATATCCCTCTCACTTCATCTTAGCTAAATGGAAAAGTCAAGCTAATGACTATAACTAAGCGTTGATTGGGAGGCAAAATATAAAAAAAATAATAAAAAAAACCTTATTTGTTTCATTGAGTTGTGCAGGGATTGATCATACAAACAAATAACTAGGAGCAACAACAAACTCACACCCACATAGTCGAAAGGAAGTATTCGTAAGCCTTTCTATTCTTTGTTTTTCCATTGAGGACAATGTGATATTTAAGTTTGGGGGAGACATTGCATGCTTTGACTATGAAAGACACTGCACACTAAAACGATGAAAACATAGGGTGAAAAGTGATATGCATTTAAGACCAATTTTGACATTTTTAGGTGCTTCATGATGTATCCATGATATTCCTTGGCTTAGAGTAGATAATATCTTATAAAGTTGGATTAAGCATGACTATTTTCTTCTTAATTATTGAAGTACACTTTTCCAACAAAGTCATGTGAATTGTGTAGTTATGCATAAGAGATATGTGTGTTGTTCTTTCTTGTTATTACCCTATAAGAAAAATATTAAAACAAGGAGAGATAATGAGTATGAAAGTGAATGAATAAGTATATGATGTGTATCTACTCCAATGTTTTGAGTAGCTTAGTAACTAGGAGTATTCATCACAAATGTTTACTTTCACGTCAAACGTCAGCTTAAAATATAAGTATGCAAATGCATTTTAAGTTTATGACCTATAAGTAACCGGGTGCATTCATCACAAATGTTTGATTTCATGTCAAAAGACAAGTGATAATTTTTTTAAAAAAAATCACCCTTGTCAAAAGACAAGTGAAAGTGTGTTATTGCTCCGAAAGTTGGCTACCTTGTTAAATAATAATAATAATAATAATAATGGCAGAATGACTGTGCACGATTCAAGGATGCTAAACACATGAAACACTTGGATGAGTTGGAAGTTTGTATAATTGTCTGCACAGAGAGTAGGAATGCTTAGTTTTCCATTATCTAATAATGTCTATGAGCTAAGTCAAGAAGTGAATGTTGCACGAGGGAGCCTTTTAAATGTGAAAGTTGAACTTATCGTGAGCTTTTAGCCCTCTGCTTTCATGGTTTTCTTTTTTGCTTGAGGACAAGCAAACATTCAAGTTTGGGGGTATTTGATAAGAAAATTTTTAGCATGTATATTTTCCACTATTTATGCTCGATTTTTAAATGTTGTGGATATGTTGCACAAGATAATTAGAATTTTGAATCTCTTTTTGAACTATTGACCTTGTGGGAAGTTAATGTGTTTTCAAATATTAGGTTACTAAGCAGGTAGAGCTCGGTAGTAAAATTGAACAGTGATTCATTATGTGCTACAAAGGAAGCTATACAACTTAGTTCCAGATGTTCGTCACCATTTTCAAATAGCTGAGATGAAGGTCTATAAAACATTTGAAGGGCATACAACTCAATATTGTTGTTTCGAAGCCCAAAAAGCGAGTTGAAAAACAAGGATTGAACCAGCCCGAAATTCCTGCACTGCAAAGAATGTTTTAGTTTATGGCCCTTATCTCAAGGCTCAAAGGTCCAAAAATTGCAAGATTAGTTTCGTTGGAAAAAAATTTTGATTCTCTACAATTTCTCCAGAAATAGAGATCTTTGAATTCACACGTTTCCTACCTCAAATATGGCCCGCAGTGTCTGGGTAGGAAGGAATTCAATGCAGAAAAGAAAACTATCCTCATTACTACAAAGGTAGAAAAACCACAATATAAAAGAAGAGAAACGGGGTCTGCAAACAGAGGAGGGGAGACACGTAGAAACCCTATAACAGAAAAAAGAAAAATAGAGGAGGCGGCACTAATAGGAACAAAAAGAACAGAGGCAAAAATATTAAAGATCGGGAGGACACCTATCTATTCCACCGAAATTCTCTGCTTTTGAGTGATGTTCATCGTATCAAGTTTGTTTCTCTTTAATTTAACTATGGAGTAAACTTTTATTCTGGGATTTTTTATGTAACCTTACTTTGAATATGTGAACAATTCTTCAATTGAATTATTACTTTAAGATGTTGAGTATTTCTTTCTATTTGTAATGCTTGCATGTGTTTGGCCAACATCTGCATGATTTAGAATTTAATTTGAAATTGAGAAGTGATAATTGTTTTAGCTATTGTTTGAAATACCTTAAGAAATCTATAGGATAAAGATATCCTAGGAACTTTTGTAATCGTTACAGGTTTTACAGTACTTAATCAATTTCGACAAGTTCAGAACTTTCGTAGAGTATATGAAATTTGTTTGTTGAAATAATTTATTGATGCTCGAGAGAGATTAATATTTACATTAGGAAAACCTGATTATGAACATTAAGAGTAATTAATTTAATCGAGAAAGTTCACATAGACATAGTTACTGTAAGTTAGAAATCCTAGAACCAGTACAATTGAATTCATTAATATTTAATCAATTGGTTGTTTGTTTTTAATCATTAATTTTTGTTTCATAAACTATCTCATTCGATTCCTCAAATAGATTATAATTTAAAAGACTTTGGTAAATAGTAGTAATTTTTTCAAATCCTCATGGGACGATACTCTACTCATCACTTTGTTACTTGTTACGATTCGTGCACTTGCGAAATTAACCAACAACATCTAAGTTCATATTTGTCATTTTCAACGTTGCCTTCATGATGAATTACATGATACATTCAAATCTAAGGTTGCTAATTATACATCACTACATAAAAACTTCTTTTCTCAATAGTTGATTCCCTAATCAATAATTAATATTTCATTTTCTTAGTCATCGATATCCTTAGGTATAATCCTTGAAATAACCACACATATTAATCTCATGTTTCTACATCACCATCATCGCTTAACATAATTTGTTTGTAACATTACCATATTTTCTATTTTCTAAGTATCACAACTGTTTGTTACATTATCACCCATTAACATTTGCTTTGTGTTGTGATGTCGCGGTCGCACAAATTAATTACCCTAGCTTTAAACACAACACACAAGATAGTATAGAGCAAGCCTGGGGTCGATCCCACGAGGAAGGTTCAAGTCATATTTTTATGCTAGATGTTATGCAATTTAGGGGGGTTTGGATATTATCTAGGCTAAAGCAAAAGAAAACAGAAAACTATCAAACAAAATTTAATAAAATCATAAAATTATCAAGTGAACAAACCTTGGTCGCAAGCACACATCCACCTAAAAAAATCAGAACTGATCATGGAAATGAAACATCAATTTATTTTCTAAATATTTATCTCTTCTTAACATTGGTTAGTTAATGAATCTGTTGTATAATTAACCCTAACCATCAAACAACCACAGTGTTCGCACTAGTAATTTAATTCAATGGCAGCCTTAAAACTAGATAAGTTTATTAATCAAGAAAACATAACTGTCCCCAGTCTATGTTTGATTTGATTAAATGTTCTTCCTAAGATTAATAACATAGATCCACCACAATTATTAAACTCAGTTGCTTCACAAGTTCATATACCATAACTCCGTTTTTGATATCAAACTTAGCAATAGATTGTCTACAATAATAACTTAAAGTCCGCTCTAGCAATTAAAATAAACAATCATAGAAAAAATAAGCATAGGAGAACAAACATATTCATCATCTAAACTGAAAAGAAAAGGTAAAATCAATCTTACAGTTCTTGAAATCCGAAGGTTTCCGCGTCCTTGCAACCAAGAAAAAGTGTTTAACCTTACATATTTGTTGAACAACTAATCAAAAAGAAGGAAGAATGCGTAGTTTTGAGTTTCTTAGAGGAGGGGGGGCGTTTTTCTCCTCTTGGCTAGCTGCCGCCCTTCTTTTCTCTCGTTCTTTTTATATCCTAGGAAACCCTAGTCTCTATTTTACAAAATAGTCCTCCTTTAAGTAGACTATTTACATTTAAGTACTACAATAACTATTTTTCTAAAAAAAGAGAAATAGTCTTGCATGAAATCTTCAAGCTTTGATTTAGAGGAGCTAAATTGCTGAAATAAAAACTTGGATATCGGTTTAGATACTTTGAAACGTAATTTAGACTCATTTCTTCATGAAACCTGTTTGTTAGCAGAATTCAGTTGTCATCTTTGAAAAATCATATCTCCCTCATATGACATTGTTTTTGGCTTACATTAGAGCGTTTTTAGCCCTTTGAGTCAGGAATCCAAAAAAATCAAGTTTGCATCAATTGGACTTATGTAGCTCTATATATTAAAGTTGGAATGGACGCAGGTCAACACTGGCAGATTGCAAGATTTGACTTTGAAGGCTGTGATTTCTATGCTTTTTCTTATTTTATTTCTCGCCTTAGATGTCCAGAAAGGTATGGATGTTAGCTTTTTAATGCCACTAAAATCCCTTCATTTCGACTTCTAGAACTCATGCTCTACATAAAACATCGACTGAAGGTCAAATCTACCAATTACCTTCAATTTACTCCTTTTTGCATCTTTCATCTTAAAGTGCCTTCAAAACATGAAACAAAGAATATCAAGGCATTTTATATATAAAAAATAGGCAAAACACTAGTTAAATGTGGGTGAAACTATCAAATAATATGGTTGCATCACTTTGACTTGGTAATACATCAAACAATTTTAAGTATGAGGTATAAGCATTGATTAATCATCCTCCATAATCGTTTTCATTATACAATTGAGGATAGTTTTAATGGTTTCTATTATTTGAAAACAACAACACTATGGTTTTCACTGATTAGAAACAACAACACAATGGTCTCCATTAAAAAATAAAAACAACCACATGAATTCTTTTTTTATTTGGAACAACTAGAGTGTAACTTTCATTGCTCATGATCTAATTTAAAGGACTTAATAACTTAAATAGAAGTATAAGGAAAGGAGAACCTACATCATCATCCTATGATTAATCTATGTTGAAAACTAATACATAGAGCTACAACTTTCATGAAGGACACAATGTCTAGTGTTGCCATCTACATGTCTAAACTCACTCATTACAATAGCATGAAAAATCTTTCCAGTACTATGTCAGTCTAGACCTTTACTCAGTGTTTTACTCATATACGGTGTCATACAAATTCAAATAAGTCAAGACTAGTTCCATTGAAAATGTAACTTTGATACCTACAACTTTACAAAGACATTAGGTCCAAATTATATTTTTTTAAGGCTCAAAATTAATAATTATAGTTGCACCCAAAATCTGTTCAATACTATACTTGTTTGGACCTTTACTTAGTGTTTTCTCATATCTAGAGTTATACAGCTCCAAATAAGGCAAGATCAGTTTCAATTGAAATATAACATTCATACCTACAACTTCAAATTACATTATTTTCAAGTTGTAATTTTAACTAGAAGTTGGCTAGTAAAACTATCAAAATTTTAGTTACATGAGACATAAATTTGACAAGCACACTAAGTGTTTTCATGCATCACAACATCCATTATCCTTACTCACACTTCTACTTTCCTATTTACAACTCATGTTTAGAATTGCACTAGTGATTCTAGATACATGCACAATATCAATATATGTTCTTACATCATTTCATAACAACCATTCCGTACAACCAATTACAATCCCTAAGGATCTTTCCATCACTCATCAATTTCATCTGAACCATTCACATGGCCAACCTTAACATGTTCCATTTTCTATTTTCTTTCATTCTATTTGCTACATTTTTCTATCTCATTCACACATACACAACCTACCATTTAGTTCTCTTACTTTAAACATCTTCACACATCAAGATTGTTTTCCTAACCACACTCCATATTCCTTCCACTTGTACAAGAACATATAATTCATCAATCTAATTAAAACTCATTTTAATCTCCACTTCTCTTTCACATGGCTTGTTTAAGAACATAATATTACCAATTCTAATCCAATTTTTTCACCATTCCTCTTTGATTAAAACTAGCTAGCTCTATAGGTAAGATTTTCTTCTCAAATTTTTCAATTTTCTTCCATCATTTCTTTGGCTTAAGCCTTTTTATTAACATCCTAATCCATTTATTCAAAGTAACTCTCATTTCCTACACATTTTTAAGAACTCTAGGATCACAACATTGGGGGTTTTTCAATTATCATTTAATAACTATGAAATCAAAGATGAAAACTAAAGAAGAGTATTTTTATCAATAATTTCAGGTTCAAATTGAAGAGTTCTTTCCAATTTGTTTTTTAATTGTTCTTCCTCTTCATCACCCGTACTTGTTGGTATGTCTTAAGACCTCACATAAAATTTCAATCTGATCCAATGGTTGGATTGAGAGATACATTCAATATTGTAAAACTGGACAAATGGTAATTTCATGCCAAAAATCTGAATTTTGCATATCATGTAATTTACTTAAATCATCTTGGGACTTAGAATAATTCTTTGGAGATTTCTATTCATAACTATCATAAAATGTTCCTTAGAGTTTCTTACCTCTTTCAGTCTCAACAACGTGATTATGTGCAAGGATTATACCAAAATTCAATGTTTCTAGCGCAAAGGGTCATGCATTGATTTATTTGACATTTCCTTTTATTTTACATATATTATCACCCAATTTATAAAATTTCCTTTTTTAAATTATTATTTTTACCTGGTCAGGGAATTTTCGCGATATATTGTTAGTTAATATGTCACATACTATTTTATTACTTTATCTTCTCTGAATTTTAAATTAATCTCCTAGAAATATTCATCTTGATTCATAAGATTTTCTTCCTAGTTTATCATTTTTCAATTAATAGTTACCATATTTAACCCATATTTATCTATTTTTGACTCGGGGTTTACAAACAAGGAAAATAAACACATAGTTATCAATAGTCAATTATAATTGATAGAGACCCACCAGACTAGTGGAATCAAGAACCAATAATGGTCAACCTTGTGGACAAAGGGAGAGGACCTAGGGTAGAGAGTTCTATATGACCCAGGAGAATGTACTAGCACAAATCTACTAGGTACTTTATTTTTAGAAAGTCAGTTTGTATATGTTTTGATTGATTTTGGGGCTACACACTCTTTTATGGTAAGAAAAAAATGAAAATAGACTAAAATGCAACCAACTAGATTAAAAAAGGAGTTCCTAATTAGTACACCTTTAGGGGATATTGTATTTCTGTGTTATATACATAAGGTTCTTGGGTTACTATTGGGGTACATGATATGGAAGTGAATTTAATGTCATTAGAGTTGTATGATTTTGAATTAATCTTATGAATAGATAAGTACCCATAAGGCATAAATGGATTGTTTTTCCAAAACGATGACCTTTCATAGAGTAGATAGCAAGAAAGTGATATTTAAAGGAGAAAAAAAGGTCATACCGAGTTGTGTGATTTCGAGTATGACATCTAGAAAAATAATGAGAAAAGGTTATATGGACTATCTTGCTTACATAATAGATTCTAAAAAGGATAAGGTAGAGATGAAAAATCTCCCCATCATGAGAGAGTTTCCAAATGTGTTTCTGGAAGTGTTACCATGATTGTCCCAAAAGAGGAAAGTAAAAGTTTTCATTGATATATTACTTGGTACCTCTCTTATAGCTTAGGCACTGTATAGGATAACACCAACAAAATTGGTTGAGTTTAAAGTTCAGCTACATGAATTATTGTAAAAACGGTTCATACGCCCGACTAGTTCACCCTAGAGAGCTCTAGTTGTATTCGTGAAAAATAAGGGTGGGACTTTTATACTCTACATAGATTACAACCAACTAAATATGGTAATAGTGAGGAATATATATCTATTTCCGTAGATAGATGATTTGTTTGACCAACTTAAAGGGGCCGGGGTATTTTTGAAAATAGACATAAGATCAGGGTACTACTAGTTAAGGATTAAGTTGTAGGATATGCCAAAAACTACATTTTTGATATGGACACTACAAGTTTCTAGTAATGCCTTTTGGATCAACCAATGCACAAGCAATGTTCTTGCAATGTCACAGTCTCACAAATTAATTACCCTAACTTAAATAAATAAAATAGTATAAAGCAAACAAGGGGTCGGTTCCACGAGGAAAATCTAGGTCAGGCCTTTATGCTAAATAATTCAAAGTTGGGGGGTTTTGAGGTTATCTAAGGTATGGTATGGTAAACAAAATAAAGTAATCAAACTAGATTAAATAAATTGAAACTTATTAAGAGAAAAATCTTGGTCTCAAGTACACCTCCGCCGACGGAAATCAAAATTGATCATTGAAATGATACGTCAATTTATGTTTTGAATATTTTTCTTTCCTTAACATTTGTCAGTTAACTGATTCATAGTGTAACCAACCCTAACCATTAAACAACCATAGTGTCTATACTAGTAATTTAATTCAGTGGCAGCCTTAAGAACTAGATAGGATGATAAATCTTGACAACATAACTATTTGTAGTCTATGTTCAATTTCATTGAATGTTTTCCCTAAGATTAACAACATAGATCTACCATAATTATTAAACTTAGTCGCTTCACAAGTTTAAATATCACAACTCCAACTTTGATAGCAAACTTAGTAATAGATTTGTTAGAATAATAACTTAGAGTCTACTCTAACAATCAAACTAAACAATCATAGAAAATAAGCATAGAAAAACATTCATACATATTATATAAACTGAAAAGAAAAGATAAAATAGATCTTATAGTTTTTAAAATCTAAAGGTTTTTATGTCCTTTCAACAAAGAAAAATAACTTAGCCTTGTATGTCATTCGAAAAACTAAGGAAGAGAAAAGATGAAAAGATAATTTCGGGTATAAGAGAAAAGGGTGAGAGTTTCTTTCTTCTTTCTGGCCGCCTCCCTATTTCTTTCTCTTTTACTTTTTATTTGATAGAAAACCCTAATCCCTACATCCCTACAATCCATTTGTATCTTCCAAAATAATAATAGTCATTTCCAAAGTAGACAATCTACATTTAAGTAGTATAATAATTATTTTCCTAAAAAGAAAAAAAAATAGTTTTGCATAAAATATTCAAGCTTTGAATTTGGGCTTAAATATGTTAAATTGCCTAAATAAAGACCTTTTCCATACAAAGAAATAATTGTTATGTTGGTTTGGATACCTGAAAAGTAAGTTAAATTAGTTTCTTCACAAAGCCTGTCTGTTGACAAAACTTATAGGTTGTTTTATAAAAATTATATCTCTTATATCAGCTCTATTTCTACTGAAATTTTGTGAGTTGGTAGTTATTTGAGTTAAGAATCCAACAAAATTGAGTTTGCATCAAATGGACTTCTCCAACTCAAGATATTCAAGTTGGAATGGTCGGATGTTAAAACTTGATGAAGGTGATACTTGTCTTTAAAGCTTGCAATTTCTATGCTCTTTCTTTGTTTTTTCTTTCCATATATGTGTAGAAAGGTATGGATGTTATCTATCTAATTCCACTACAATCACTTCATTTTGACATCTACAGCACAAGTTCTGCATAAAACATCGATTAGAGGTCAAATATATCAATATTCAACACATGTTGGAATATGGTCTGATTTTTATCTGTAATTCTAGTCTTACATCCGAAAGTGTCTTCAAGACATAAAGCAAAGATTATCAAGGCATTTTATATATAAAAACATGGGCAAAATAAAAGGTAAATGTGGGTAAAACTATCGAATAATAAGATTGCATCAAGTGTTTATAGATTTGATGAAATGGGTCTTTCGACCTTATTTGGATAAGTCTATAATAGTATTCATAGAAAATATTTTTTTTTATTCCAACTCATACTTAGAGTATGAGTAACACTTGAGACAAATATTGTAGAACTTAAGAAATCAATAGTTCGATGCCAAACTAAGTGTGAGTTTTGGATGGAAGAAGTTGTTTTCTAAGACATGTCATATCTGCAAAGATAATAATTATAGATCCAAGGAAAGTTGAAGCAGTGTTGAAAAGGAAACAACCTACAAATGTAACAAAGATATGCAGTTTTCTTGGGTTGACAAGATATTATAGGAGATTCATTAAGGGATTCTAAACCATAAAAACCCCATTAACATGATTGACTAGAAAGGATGCAAAGTGGGAATGGTCTGAGGAGTGTGAAGCAAGTTTCCAAGACTTAAAAAGAAGACTAACCACTATCCCAATGTTGACATTGCCTTCAAGAACTAAGAGATTTGTTGTCTATAATGATATATCTAAAAAAGGGCTTGGCTATGTTGTTGTTACCCATTTTTAGGTTTCCATAAAAAAAAAAATAGAAAATACAATATATACATACATACATATATATATATATATATATATATATATATATATATATATATATGTGTCAAAAAAATATTTGGAAGAAATTCAAAAAATAATAGAAACAAGAACAGGATGCTGGAATGCCGAAAAAAGGCTAAAATTGATTGAGGTTCAAAAATCCAAAATGGTAAAATTTGACAGTATATTTTTTGATAGATGAGAGTCGTGTTGATAAGAAAAAAATAATTTGAAAAAAAAAAGTCTAAAATCAAATGTTTATGGACTCAATTAAATTTTATCTAAGGTTTAATTGAATTTATAGAGGGTTTGATTGCAAGAAAAATAGATTTTTAAGTCAATTTAGGCTTTTATTGGATGAAATTAAAGTTCTGGGTTCTAATTATAATTTTAAAGAGTTTATTTGACCAAATCAGGGGCTTAATTGCATAATTATTGAAGTTTGATGGCCAATTAGGGATTTGATTGAAACAATCTGAAACCAAAGACCAAACCGGTAAAGGTGCTAAAATCAAGGGATCTAATTACAATTTATCTGGGGGCTTGATTACAAAATTGCAAAAACATCCAAGGACCAAAAAATAATATCCAGGAGATGAAATGATTTGTTAAGCTCCTTCATGACGAATCAAGCAACACCACACTCGGGGGCATTGTCAAGCTTGATAAACAGTGAAACCAATAATCATCGAAGATAGCCTATGATAGGCGTTGCATTTACAGTGGAGTGGATGACTAGCATATGAACGGGCCAGTACATGGAAAGAGCAAAAAAGGCTTTTGGATAGCAAACAAAGGCACCCTATGACGATGGAACATCAAAGAGAGGGGACCTATATTTCAAATTAGGTAAGGATGCATGCATGTCATCTAACCTCAAAGCATTGCACACATTCATTAGAGGAAAATCCTTAAAGAAGTCTAACAAGATTAAAAAAGAAAAAGAAAAAGAAAAGAATCATTAAGCTGATAATAATAGAGAATCATGGATTGTGACCCTAGAACGAGAAGAAGATGAGATAAACCTTACTGTTAGGAAAATCTCAAACAAATGAGAAGATCAACCTTATCATCATAAGAAGCTTTAGGTCAACCCCACAATAAGGTACCACCAAGTTTTCCAACCTTGTTATCAAGAAAAATCCAGTTAATTTTAGTAATCAGGAAGGACATGTATCAACCCTGCAATTAGGAAGGACATATGTTAGTCCTGCAAAATCACAAAAATCAAAAAAGAAAGAAAGCATCAAGTGAAAATTTTGATCAAACCTTATCATCAAGAAGAAAAATGACAAGAACCCTACCATTAGGAAATTCTCAAGAAGAAAAAGAAGAAAATAAAGGAAGCAAGTTCAAACCTTGTCAACAGGTAGAACACAGATTTTGGTTCTGGTTAAAGAGGATCACCGAATGGGATCCTAGGTTAACCCAACAACACAAATTTTGGTTCTGGTTAAAGAAGATCGCTGGATGGGATCTCAGGTTAGCCCAACCACATGGATTTCGGTTCTGGATAAAGGGGATCATCAGACAGAATCTCAGGTTAGCCCAACCACACACAGGATATTGGTTCTAGTTAAAGGGGATCGCTGGATGGGATCTAAGGTTAGCCCAACCATATAGATTTTGATTCTAGTTAAAAGGAATCGCCGGATGGGATCTCAAGTTAGCCCAACCACAAAGATTTTGGTTCTGGTTATAGGGGATCGCTGGATGGGATCTCAGGTTAGCCCAACCATACAGATTTTGGTTCTGGTTAAAGGGGATCGCCGGATGGGATCTCAGGTTAGCCCAACCATACAGATTTTGGTTCTCGTTAAAGGGGATCGCCGGATGGGATCTCAGGTTAGCTCAACCACGCACAGATTTTGATTCTGGTTAAAGGGGATAACCGAATGGGATCTTAGGTTAGCCTAACCATACAGGTTTTGGTTCTAGTTAAAGGGGATCGCCGGATGGGATCTCAAGCTAGCCCAGCCACATAGATTTTGGTTCTGGTTAAAGGGGATCGCCGGATGGGATCTCAAGTTAGCCCAACCACACAGATTTTGGTTCTAGTTAAAGGGGATTGCCGGATGGGATCTCAGGTTAGCCCAACCATACAGATTTTGGTTCTGGTTAAAGGGGATTGATGGATGGGATCTCAGGTTAGCTCAACCACACACAGATTTTGGTTCTGGTTAAAAGGGATTGCCGAATGGGATCTCAGGTTAGCCCAACCACTTAAATTTTGGTTCTAGTTAAAGAAGATCACTAGATGGCATCTCAGGTTAGCCCAACCACACGGATTTCGGTTCTGGTTAAAGGGGATCGCCAGATGGAATCTCAGGTTAGCCCAACCACACACAGGATATTGGTTCTGGTTAAAGGGGATCGGTGGATGGGATCTAAGGTTAGCCCAACCATATAGATTTTGATTTTGGTTAAAGGGGATCACCAGATGGCATCTCAAGTTAGCCCAACCACACAGATTTTGGTTTTGGTTAAAGGGGATCGCCCAATGGGATCTGAGGTTAGCTTAACCACACACAGATATTGATTCTGGTTAAAGGGGATAACCGAATGGGATCTCAGGTTAGCCCAACCATATGGATTTTGGTTCTGTTTAAAGGGGATCGCCGAATGGGATCTCTAGTTAGCCCAACCACACACAGATTTTGGTTCTAGTTAAAGGGGATTGCCGGATGGGATCTCAGGTTAGCCCAACCATACAGATTTTGGTTTTGGTTAAAGGGGATCACCGCATGGGATCTCAGGTTAGCTCAAGCACGCACATATTTTGGTTCTGGTTAAAGGGGATTGCCGAAAGGGATCTCAGGTTAGCACAACCAAACAGATTTTGGTTCTGGTTAAAGGGGATAACAGGATGGGATCTCAGGTTAGCCCAACCATACAGATTTTGGTTTTGGTTAATGGGGATCGCCGGATGGGATCTCAAGTTAGCTTAACCACGCATAAATTTTATTTTGGTTAAAGGGGATAATCGAATGGGATCTAAGGTTAGCCCAACAATATAGATTTTGGTTCTTGTTAAAGGGGATCGCCGAATGGGATCTCTAGTTAGCCTAACCACGCATAGATTTTGGTTCTAGTTAAAGGAGATTGCCGGATGGGATCTCAGGTTAGCCCAACCATACAGATTTTGGTTCTCGTTAAAGGGGATTGCCGGATGGGATCTCAGGTTAGCTCAACCACGCATATATTTTGGATCTGGTTAAAGGGGATTGCCGGATGGGATCTTAGGTTAGCCCAACCATACAGATTTTGGTTCTGGTTAAAGTGGATTCCCGATGGGATCTTAGGTTAGCCCAACCATACAGATTTTTGTTCTGGTTAAAGGGGATCGCCAGATGGGATCTCAGGTTAGCTCAACCATGTATAAATTTTGATTCTCGTTAAACTGGATTGTCGGATAGGATCTCACGTTAGCCCAACCATTTAGATTTTGGTTCTGGTTAAAGGGGATCCCCGGATGGGATCTCAGGATAGCCCAACCATACGGATTTCAGTTCTGGTTAAAGGGGATCGCCGGACAGAATCTCAGGTTAGCCCAGCCACACACAGGATATTGGTTCTGGTTAAAGAGGATCACCGGATGGGATCTCAGGTTAACCTAACCACATAAATTTTAGTTCTAGTTAAAGTAGATCGCTGGATGGGATCTCAAGTTAGCTCAACCATATAGATTTTGATTCTGGTTAAAGGGGATCGTCGGATGGGATCTCACGTTAGCCCAACCACACTGATTTCGGTTCTGGTTAAAGGGGATCGCCGGATGGAATCTCAGGTTAGCCCAACCACACACAGGATATTGGTTTTGGTTAAAGGGGATCGATGGATGCGATCTAAGGTTAGCCCAACCATATAGATTTTGATTCTAGTTAAAGGGGATCGCTGGATGGGATCTCAAGTTAGCCGAACCACACAAATTTTGGCTATGGTTAAAGGGGATTTCCGGATAGGATCTCAGGTTAACCCAACCACACAAATTTTGGTTCTAGTTAAAGGGGATCGCCGGATGGGATCTCAGGTTAGCTTAACCACACACAGATTTTAATTCTGGTTAAAAGGGATAACCGAATGGGATCTCAGGTTAGCCCAACAACACAGATTTTGGTTATGGTTAAAGGGGATTGCCATATGGGATCTCAGGTTAGCCCAACCACGCACAAATTTTGGTTCTGGTTAAAGGGGATTGCCGGATGGGATCTCGGGTTAGCCCAACAATACAGATTTTTGTTCTGGTTAAAGTGGATTGCCGGATGGGATCTTAGGTTAGCTGAACCATGCATATACTTTGGTTCTGGTTAAATGGGATTGCCGGATGGGATCTAAGGTTAGCCCAACCGTATAGATTTTGATTCTAGTTAAAAGGGATCGTCGGATGGAATCTGAAGGTAGCTAAGCCACACAGATTTTGGTTATGGTTAAAGGGGATATACGGATGGGATCTCAGGTTAGCCCAACCATACAGATTTTGGTTCTGGTTAAAGGAGATCGCCGGATGGGATCTCAGGTTAGCTAAACCACATATATATTTTGGTTCTGGTTAAAGGGGATTGCCGGATGGGATCTGAGGTTAGCCCAACCATACAGATTTTTGTTCTGGTTAAATGGGATCGCCGGATGGGATCTTAGGTTTGCTCATCCACACATATATTTTGGTTCTGGTTAAAGGGGATTGCTGGATGGGATCTGAGGTTAACCCAACCATATAGATTTTTGTTCTGCTTAAAGGGCATCGCCGGATGGGATCTCAAGTTAGCCCAACCACACAGATTTTGGTTTTGGTTAAAGGGGATCCCCGGATTGGATCTCAGGTTAGCCCAACCATATAAATTTTGGTTCTGGTTAAAGGGGATCGCCAGATGGGATCTCAGGTTAGCTCAACCACGCACAGATTTTGGATCTCGTTAAAGGGGATTGCCGGATGGGATCTCAGGTTAGCCCAATCATACAGATTTTGGTTCTGGTTAAAGGGAATCCCTGGATGGGATCTCAGGATAGCCCAACCACACGGATTTCGGTTCTGGTTAAAGGGGATCGCCGGACAGAATCTCAGGTTAGCCCAGCCACACACAGGATATTGGTTATGGTTAAAGAGGATCACCAGATGGGATCTCAGGTTAACCCAACCACACAAATTTTAGTTCTGGTTAAAGTAGATCGCTGGATGGGATGTCAGGTTAGCCCAACCATATAGATTTTGATTCTGGTTAAATGGGATCACTGGATGGGATCTCAAGTTAGTTTAACCACATAGATTTTGGTTCTGGTTAAAGGGGATCGCCGAATGGGATCTCAGGTTAGCCCAACCACACAGATTTTGGTTCTAGTTATGGTTGTGGTTAAAGGGGATCGTCGGATGAGATCTTAGGTTAGCGTAATCACGCATAAATTTCAGTTCTGGTTAAAGGGGATCGCCGGATGGGATCTCAGGTTAGCCCAACCATACAGATTTTGGTTCTAGTTAAAGGGGATCACCGGTGGGATCTCAGGTTAGCTTAACCACGCACAGATTTTGATTCTAGTTAATGGGGATAACCGAATGGGATCTCAGGTTATCCCAACCATACAGATTTTGGTTATGGTTATAGGGGATCGCCGAATGGGATCTCAGGTTAGCCCAACCATGCACAGATTTTGGTTCTGGTTAAAGAGGATAGCCTAATGGGATCTCAGGTTAGCCCAACCACACAGATTTTGGTTTTGGTTCTGGTTCAGGCTAAAGGGGATCATCAGATGGGATCTCAGGTTAGCCCAACCATATAGATTTTGGTTCTACAGATTTTGGTTCTAGTTAAAGGGGATCGCCGAATGGGATCTCAGGTTAGCCCAACCACACAGATTTTGGTTCTGGTTCTGGTTGTGGTTAAAGGGGATCACTGAATGGGATCTCTAGTTAGCCCAACCACACATAGATTTTGGTTCTAGTTAAAGAGGATAACCTAATGGGATCTCAGGTTAGCCCAACCATACAGATTTTGGTTCTAGTTAAAGGGGATCGCCGAATGGGATCTCAGGTTAGCCCAACCACACAGATTTTGGTTCTGGTTCTAGTTATGGTTGAAGGGGATCGTCAGATGAGATCCCAGGTTAGCGCAATCACGCACAGATTTTGGTTCTAGTTAAAGGGGATCGCCGGATGGGATCTCAGGTTAGCCCAACCACACAGATTTTGGTTCTGGTTCTGGTTTAGGCTAAAGGGAATCGTTAGATGGGATCTCAGGTTAGCCCAACTACATAGATTTTGGTTCTGGTTAAACGGGATCGCTGGATGGGATCTCAGGTTAGCCCAAAAATATAGATTTTGGCTCTTGTTAAAGGGGATCACTGGATGGGATCTAAGGTTAGCCCACCCACACACAAGATATCAGTTATGGTTGAAGAGGATTTCCGAATGGGATCTCAGGTTAGCCCAACCACTCATAAATTTTGGTTCTGGTTAAAGGGGATCGTTGAATGGGATCTCAAGTTAGCCTAACCACAAATATTTTGGTTCTGGTTCTGGTTCTGGTTAAAGGGGATCGGCGGATGGGATCTCAGGTTAGCCCAACCACACAGATTTTGGTTCTGGTTAAAAGGGATCGCCGGATGGGATCTCAGGTTAGCCCAACCACACAGATTTTGGTTCTGGTTAAAGGGGATCGCCGGATGGGATCTCAGGTTAACCCAACCATATAGATTTTTGTTCTCGTTAAAGAGGATCGCCGAATGGGATCTCAGGTTTGCCCAACCATATAGATTTTTGTTCTGGTTAAATGGGATTGCCAGATGGGATCTCAGGTTAGCCCAACCATATAGATTTTCGTTCTACTTAAAGGGGATCACCGGATGGGATCTCAGGTTTGCCCAACCATGCACAGATTTATGTTCTGGTTAAAAGAGATCGCCAAATGGGATCTCAAGTTAGCGCAACCACACAGATTTTTGTTCTGGTTAAAGGGGATCGTTGGATGAGATCTCAGGTAAGCCCAACCACACAGATTTTGGTTCTGGTTAAAGGGGATCGCAAGATAGGATCTCAGGTTAGCCTAACCACATAGATTTTGGTTCTGGCTAAAGGGGATCGTCAGATGGGATCTCAGGTTTAGACTGCACTGACATCTCTTTTCTAAGTTTGGCCATCTCTTTGTCCTTTAACTTTCAATGCTTAAACTCATCAATCAATCCTTTTATTTATGTGATAGTCCTGCATTTAAAATGAGCATTTACCATAAATTAAGGTATCTTATAATATCAAACTTGTTATTATAAAACATGTTTTAGTTAAGGAGTTATTGATACTTCAAGTGCAAAATGATAATATAAAACCTTGATAAACATGCACTTTTAAGTACTAATCACACCCCCCAACCAGCTTATTACTAGTCCCTAGTAATCAAAGCGTAAAAATAGAAAAACAATTTGCAAGTTCCACAAAGCAAGGCATTCATCATTCAACTTCCATTAATTTATCCAGATAAACAAACTCTCATTAAATTTATATTTCTGCTTCATACTTCTTAAACAAGATATTAATAAACCTTCTTTTTATGTGCTCAATGTATGAAAACATAGATGATGGGGCTTTTGTTGGAAGAAAACCATATTATGTTCGAATGTTTAAGGTTAACTTCCTTGGGTTGGGATTATTATTATTATTATTATTTCTTTCTTTTTCTTTTTCTTCTTTCTTTTTTATTTATTTATTTATTTATATGCACATACAACTTAAAACACAATGTATCTTTAACCCATGTAACGAGTTTTCGGCTAATGACTCCCAGACCAGTTGGTCTTAGGGTATTAGGTGTTGAGACACCCCTACAAGCTTAGTAACTCGGGTTGCAGATACTGATACGTAGATAGTGCAATGTTTGATTCCCTTAAGCTTTTCTCCTTAACCCATGTAACAAGCTTTGGGCCAATAGCTCCCAAGTCAGTTGACTTTAGGGTATTAGGTGTTAAAACACCCCTTCGGGCTTAATTGCTTAGGTTAGGGAGGCTACGAAACCAAACTTATCTATGTTTTTTTATTATTATTATTTTTTTTTAAAGTGCATATACTATCCCTTTCCCTTAGTTGTTACCTTTAACAAAAGAACATAATTAAGGTAATAATCCAACATGCAACCCATAATCATATGTTAAAGTGTGTGTGTGAAAATGAAGGTTTACGAATACTTGTTAAATGAGTATATGAAGCAGAATCAAGTGATAACAATGCGAGAGTTTGTAAACCTGAATATTTCAAGAAGTATTATGATAGACCTTGGTAATGATACTTACTAAGATGCGTCAATAGAGTCAATAAAATTTCCTCCTTACTCTGCCATCCTAATAAGGATACTTACTAAGATGCGTCTCAAGAGTTAATAAAACTGACTCCATACTCTGCCATCTAAATAACAAATTTGTCAAATGGTTTTAATAATAGCAACAACAGTTAGTAAGTTAGTTTTTTTTTTTTAACTACTACCCTCTCCCCCCAACCAAAACGAGACATTGTCCTCAATGTCCTAAGGTAGAAAGATAGAGTATAGAAGACATCACCTAAAACAGCGAACAATAACAAACCTGAAACACACTTAAACAAATATAAGAAGTAACAAAACAAAATACTATGCTATTAATAAAACCAAAAGACACAAGGTTTCACAGATGAAGGCTCAAATCTAATCTAAGCTTTTTACGGCTTTCCTTAGTTGACCAATTTAGGCGACTCATGCAGGGATCAATGACAGGGATGAAAGATTGTAGTTGGTCAATCAATTGTTCAGCAGTAGCAGCAGAGATTATGATTTGTCGTGCTGAAGATGTTAGAAATTCCTGTTCCACAGCTTGATCAAGGAAAGACAGTAACTTATCATAAAAACCATTGACATTTAACAAACCTATAGGCTTATGGTGAATGTGCAGTTGGGCCCAAGAGGAAATATGAAAGATCTCTTCCAATGTGCCCAGACCACCTGGTAAAGCAATGAAAGCATCAGCATGGCTAAACATGGCGTTTAGTCGATCAGACATTGTAGGGACCTGTAGTTCCTCTCCAATTGTTTTTCCAATGATGTCCCCAGTTGCTAAAGCTTTGGGGACAACCCCCAAAACTTGACTGCCTCCCAAAAAAGCAGCATTGACACACCTCCCATTAACCCAAGGCTACCTCCCCCATACACTAAATGAATCTTTCTCTCAGCTAGTACCCGATCAAGATGATTTGCTAATTCTAAAAACTCTTTTTCTTTCCCAGGACTGGATCCACCGAAAACACAAATATTTTTTATGTGATGAATTGAGGAACCTGCCATTTCTACACACTTCTATATTTGATGAATGTATGGGATGAGTAGAAATGAAGGGAAGGAAGAGAAGAATTTATAGATGAAAAATTGAAAATGCAATCATACCACCTATATGTAGGCCAGCTGTTGTCTCACACACTCTCTCTTGATTTATTTATTTTGACAAATCATGTATGTACAGATAGTTGTGATTGTGGCTCACATCTTCCCTTGGTTTTACGTCCAAGAACGGCTTAAACGCCCTCTATGGGTCGGGGATAGGCTTCCCATCCAGTTTTCTTAAAAACTGGCAAACAGGGTCTTTTTTAGTCAGATTCCCAAGACAAAGTCGATCATGTTCTTTATGGAATTGTGGCCATAAATCATGAATTACACGATGCACATCTCCACTAGGATGCGTCTCAAGGGTCAACAAAAGATTATCTAAAGACCCCTTACTCAGGCCATCCTTAATGAATTGTATCTTATCTTCACGGTTTACAGTTACCATTCCTAAAGAACGACATGTTGTATTACAAGTCCATCTGGCACATCTGTGACAGACTTTCAGTCGTTTTGCACGACGTTTCTTTGCAAAAGTGCTTGTACCTGTTCCAGGCATGTGTGAAATGAAAGAATTGGAGGACTCACCTAATAATCAGACCTTTGCTTCAATTAGCCAGCGAATATCTTCAGGAATTCCATGATTCATTAACAACCTCAATCTTGCACACCTAGCACGGTAAATTTTTGTAATCGCATTTGGAGGCAGAGCGGGAAAATACCTTTTCAACTTTTCAAGAGTGGTGTCCATTTTCAAAAGAGAATTGGAGACGAGATTCAAAGAAGGGAGAAAGAGCACAGAATTGTACAAATATATACAGATATCAGTTATTTGGGAAACTGAAAGAACTGACTTATGTCACGGAGTACCGTTATCCGCCATTTGACCGGGGTGAGAGAGAGACCAGCAAAACAATAGATACACCAAAACAAAACACAAAACAATGTGAGAAAAAGAATCAATCTTTATATACAGGATCACTCAATTCAATAGAGTCATTTTCAACTGAAAAATTATCAAAATAAACTTTCAAACGATGCCCATTTACCTTGAAAACATTGCCAGTCTTTGGATCCTCAATATCACAGGCCCCATATGGATACACATGTTTCACAGTGAAAGGACCGCTCCATCTTGATCTTAATTTTCCAGGAAATAAATGGAGTCGAGAATTATAAAGCAAGACTTTTTCACCAACATTGAATGTTTTTCTCAATATTTTCTTGTCATGAAAGTCTTTGATTCTTGCTTTATGAATTCTTGAATTGTCATATGCATCATTTCTTATTTCCTCAAGCTCATTTATTTGCAATTTTCGCAGCTGACTAGCATCATCAAGGTTTGAATTGAAAGCTTTAATAGCCCAATAAGCTTTATGTTCGATTTCCACAGGCAAGTGACAAGGTTTTCCATAAACTAGTCTATAAGGTGACATACCTAATGATGTTTTATAAGCAGTTCAATAAGCCCAAAGTGCATCATTAAGTCTTAAAGACCAGTCTTTCCTATTAGGGTTAACTGTTTTCTCCAAGATTTGTTTGATCTCCCTATTAGCAAGCTCTACTTGTCCACTTGTCTGAGGGTGATAAGGGGTGGCAACTTTGTGTGTGATTCCATATTTCTTCATTAAAGAATCAAATGGCTTGTTGCAGAAATGTGTTCCACCATCACTTATCATGGCTCGAGGGATTCCAAATCGACTCAAAATATTATCTTTCAAAAACTTTATCACTGTTTTGTGATCATTGTTTCGACTTAGAATTGCCTCTATCCATTTTGAAACATAATCTACTGCGACTAATATGTACACGAAACCAAATGATGGAGGAAATGGACCCATGAAATCTATACCCCAACAGTCAAAGATTTCAATGACAAGAATAGGATTTAAAGGCATCATATGACGTTTTGAAATAGATCCCAATTTTTGATAATTTTCACAAGTCTTGCAGAATGCATGTGAGTCCTTGAACATGGTGGGCCAGTAAAATCCACTTTGTAAGATTTTTGCAGTTGTCTTTTTTGATGAAAAATGACCCACACATGCCTCAGAATGACAAAATTTAATAACACTACTTTCCTCATTGTCAGGAATGCATCTTCGAAATATTTGATCAGGACAATATTTGAACAAATACGGGTCATCCCAATAAAAGTTCTTCACTTCGTTCAAGAACTTTCTTTTATCTTGGGTACTCCAATGAGCTGGCAATTGTCCTGAAACAAGAAAATTAACAATATTAGCAAACCAAGGCATCGTAGAAACGGAAAGTAAAGATTCATCGGGAAAGTAGTCATCGATTGGTGTGATGTCAGATTTCGAATCTGTTGTCAATCTTGACAAATGATCTGCAACAACATTTTCGGTGCCTTTCTTGTCTTTGATTGTGATATCAAATTCTTGAAGTAATAAAATCCACCGCACCAATCTAGCCTTAGAATCTTTCTTAGAAAGAAGATATTTCAATGTTGCATGATCACTAAAAACAACAACAGGTGAGCCAACAAGATAAGACCTGAATTTATCACATGCAAATACTACTGCAAGTAATTCTTTTTCAGTGGTGGTGTAATTCATTTGAGCACTATTTAAAGTTTTACTTGCATAGTAAATCACATAAGGTTTCTTATCTTTTCTTTGTCCCAAGACAGCACCTACGGCATAATCACTAGCATCACACATTATTTCAAAAGGTAATGACCAATCAGGAGGTTGAATGACAGGAGCAGAAGAAAGCAAGTTTTTAAGTTTAACAAAGGCTTCTTCACAATGTTCAGTCCATTCAAAAATATTATCCTTTGTTAGAAGGTTACTCAAGGGCTTAGATATTACACTAAAATCTTTGATGAACCTTCTGTAAAAACCAGCATGTCCTAAGAATGATCTAACATCCTTAACAGATTTTGGTGTTGGTAAGTTGGCAATTAACTCGATTTTAGATTTGTCAACCTCAATTCCTTTTGATGAAACAATATGACCAAGTACAATGCCGTTTGTTACCATAAAGTGACATTTTTCCCAATTCAGTACAAGATTCTTCTCTTCACACCTGCTCAAAACCTTTTCTAACTTAGTCAAACAATCATCAAATGAATCACCAAAAACAGAAAAATCATCAATAAAAATCTCAAGAAAACGTGCAACCATATCACTGAATATGCTAAGCATGCATCTTTGAAACGTGGCTGGTGCATTACATAATCCAAAAGGGCATCCTTCGATATGCAAAAGTACCAAATGGACATGTGAAAGTAGTCTTCTCTTGATCTTCCAATGCAATTTCAATTTGATTGTAACCTGAATAGCCATCTAGGAAACAATAAAATTCATGACCTGCAACTCTTTCTAGGATTTGATCCATGAAAGGTAAAGGGAAATGATCTTTTCTAGTCATTGAATTAAGTTTCCTATAGTCAATGCACATGTGCCAACCAGTAACAGTCCTCGTTGGAATTAACTCATTTTTCTCATTTGTTATCACAGTGACTCTAGACTTTTTGGGTACAACTTGGGTAGGACTTACCCATTTGCTGTCAGAAATAGGATAAATGATTCCATTATCTAGAAGCTTAATGACTTCATTTTTCACTACTTCTTTCATATTAGGATTAAGCCTTCGTTGCATTTCTCTAGAGGGTTTAGCATTTTCCTCCAAATAAATCCTGTGTGTGCAAATCAAAGGGCTAATTCCTTTTATGTCAACTATGGTCCATCCTAACGTATTTTTGTGCATTTTCAGAGTCTATAATAACTTACCTTCTTGATGTGCATTAAGTACGGAAGAGATTATTACCGGAAAAGTTTCATTTTCTCCCAAAAATGAGTATTTGAGATTAAATGGTAACGACTTCAATTCAGGTTTTGGTGGTTGAACACTTGAAGGTATGGGCTCAATTGATCGTGGTGGCAATTCTTCAATTTGTGGCCTCCAATTGCGTGCCTTTGATTCTTCCTGAAAGTAGACCATTTGCAAATAATCAGATTCATCAATCTCAGTTTCAATAGAAGTGGTTTGAAACTGATCATGAACTAATTTTTCAATAAAGTCCACTTCCTGTAAATTATTTTCATCTCCAGGTTGCTTGTAAATGTTGAAAATATTCATCTCCAATGTCATGTTTCCAAATGATAGCTTCATCAGTCCATTCCTACAATTAATCAATGCATTAGAAGTGGCAAGAAATGGACGTCCTAAAATGACAGGAATTGAATTACATGCTTCAACAGGTTGTGTATCCAAGACAACAAAATCTACAGGGTAAATGAATTTATCAACTTGTACTAACACATCCTCAACTATTCCTCTAGGCACTTTTACAGATCTATCGGCAAGTAAAAGAGTTACAGAGGTTGGTTTTAACTCACCTAGATTGAGACTTTGAAAGACTGAATATGGAAGTAAATTCACACTAGCTCCAAGATCAAGTAAGGCTCTTTCAATTTTATGTTCTCCAATAAAGCAAGAAATTGTAGGACAACCAGGGTCTTTATATTTCAAAGTATTATTGTTCTGAAGAATGGCACTTACTTGTTCGGCTAAAAAGGCTTTCTTTTTCACATTCAGTTTTCTCTTCACAGTGCACAGATCTTTCAAAAATTTAGCATAAGAAGAAACCTGTTTAATAGCATCCAACAAAGGTATATTGATCCTTACCTGTTTGAAAGTTTCAAAGATTTCAGAGTTGTGATTGACTTTTCTTTGTTTGGTCATGGCATGAGGAAATGGAAGTGCTGGCGGGGAATCAGCCTTTTCTTTGCAATGTTCAGGTTCAACCCCTTCCTTACCCTCAAAGATAGACTCATCATTTTTCTCACAAGGTTCAAGAATAGGTTTTTCAATAACCTTACCACTACGAAGAGTGATGACTGATTTGACTTGATCCATGTGTTGGCTTCCAGAACTACTTGCATTTGCATTGTATTGCCCCTTTGGATTTTGTTGTGGTTGAGAAGGAAACTTACCTTTCTCTTGGAAACTGAGAGCAGATGTTAATTTTGCAAGAGCATCTTTAAAATCGGTCATGCTTTGAGCAAGTTGAGTGTTGATTATCTCCTGCTTTTCAATGAATGCATGCAATGTTTCCTCAAAATTTCTTCTAGGAGGTGGAGCATAAGGAGGTGCATATCCATGAGAATTTTGGAAATTATGGTGTGCTTGAAACGGTGGCTGTGAAGTTTGTGCATTGTTGCTATCACTCTTCCAACTAAAATTTGGGTGATTTCTCCAACCAGGGTTATATGTTTGTGAGTATGGGTTATGGTTTGGCCTTTGGAAACTGTTTAAAGCATGAGTTGTTCATGGAGGCATTCCCTAAAAGAAGGCAAAGTTGGACAATTATTTGTTGAGTGTTCATTGGTTTCACATATTTGACACACAATGTCTTAAACAGATTTTAATTGACCACTCTTTTTCAATTCAAGTGCTTCGACTTTTCTAGCTAAAGATGCAAACTTGGCTTGGAGGTCATGATCTTCCCTAAGGTTGTGCATACCTCCACTAGATGTATGAGGTTGGGTTTTACTTGGTGCCTCATAAGTACTTGTGGTGTCCCAATTTTGAGCATTTTCGGCTAGCAAGTCTAGGTACTCCATTGCTTCATTAGGGTCTTTATCTTCAAAAGTTCCATTGCACATCAATTCAACCATTTGCCTATCTCTAGGTGTTAACCCTTCATAAAAATATGAAACCAATCTCCATGTTTAAAACCATGATGAGGGCAAGTATTAAGCAAATCTCGATACCTATCCCAACATTGGTAAAATGTTTCTCCTGGCTTTTGAGTGAAAGTGATGATTTGTCTTTTGAAAGAGTTTGTTTTGTGAGACGGAAAACACTTCTTTAAAAATTGTTGTTGCATTTCATCCCAAGCACGAATACATCCTGGTCTCAAATTTTGTAGCCATGTTTTAGCTTTATCTTTTAATGAAAAAGAAAAAAGCTTTAATCGAATGGTGTTCATGCTACAATTTGAGTCATTATAGGTATTACAGACCTCCTCAAATTCCCTTAAATGCAAGTATGGATTTTCTAAGTCTAAGCCATGAAAAGATGGTAAAAGTTGAATAATGCCTGGCTTAAAATTAAAATGAGATGCATCAGGAGGGAAAACTATGCATGAGGGTGCACTTGTTCTTGTGAGATTCATGTGGTCTCTAAGTGTTCTCATACGGTTATTCTCATTATTCTCATTATGAAGCGATTGATTATTTTCTTCGGCCATATTTTCTGAAAATGATGAGGATACCCTACAAAGTCGACCACTTAATGTACGTGACCAAACTCTCATGCACGTGTAAGAAGAGAATTAAAGGAAGAAAAGAAAAGAGAAGAAAAAGAAACAAAACAAAACAAAACAGAAGAAACAAGAGTTAGAAAAAAAATAAAAAGTGAAAAGAGAAAATAAAATAAATATTATAATTTATACAAGAATTTACCTCCCCGGCAACGGCGCCAAAAACTTGACACAACCAAAAGCTTGATGTCTTTTCCCAAGTGCAGGAGTGTTGAAGTAATAAATAACCCGGCAAGACCGGGGTCGAACCACAGAGAGGTTAATTGTATAAATTATAAATAACAAGACAACAACAACAATAATAACAACAATAATAGTAATAGTAATAATAATAATAATAATAATAATAATAATACTCAGTACGTGGCGTTGTTATACCTGAGAATGATCTAAAAGATCGGGTCACAGGTTTCCAGCCTATATACTGAGTTTATGAAAAGATCAAAGAGATATATTATATAATATAAACAGAATGTAAATAATAATAATAAAAGAGGAAGAAGATGAAGAAATTAATGAGAACTTTGAGATGAAAGATTAATGTAAGGATTAAACAACGATAGAAACAAATGTCAAGGTTAGAGGATCCACTAATGGTACTTCAAACAAGTATAGTATAAACTCTTATTACTCAATTGGAAACCACACATAAAGAAGGTTTCAATCAGATTATAAATTGTTAACATGATTACATTAGTTATCTTATTCGAATAAAGCTAATACTTGTAAATGTTGGCAGGCATTCATGATTATAACTTATGTTAACAACAAATCAAGTTCCTTTCATAGCTCAGGTGTCGGTTATACCATACAGTATGGGCTATGAAAGTGCCAAGTATTTGTTGTACCAAGTGTTATACAACATAAATCTAGATTAACCATTTAACAAGCAAAGTATTAAAAGTGAACAAGATAACAAATATAAAACATGTTAGTATCCAACGTTAAGGTCCATGTTAAGTTTATATTATACTTATTCTTACACCATTAGTGTACCCTTTTCACCTTGACATAATTAACTTAGCTAAACATAATGAAAGAAAGAAACATAAATGAACAAGATAAGAACATAAATGAGAAAGAAGTTAACTAAGTAAAGGAAAGGAAATGAAGTGCATAAACTTGATATTAATGAAAGCAAAACATAAGCAATACAAAGAGAGAAAGCAAGAGCATGATCTTGATCTGGAAACCAAGATGCCTCAATACATGGTAAGTGCCTCCTTTTATAGGCCAAAATTTGGAACTATTGATTTGTTGACTAATTGATGAGTGGGTGGCCACATCTTGACTTGGTGACAATCCTTATCTTCTTGTCTGAACAAGACGTCATTGCTAACATCATAATTTGCCCAGAATCTTCAAGAATGTTCTAGGAAATTGTCTCAGCTTTCCAACAAAAAAAAGATGAGGTCATTTGGGCTTTTAGAACTCAAGATATGGGCTGAACACTAAATAGTGTCTGGGCTGCAGGACAGCTTCGGACTTCTTCGTTGTTCCTATAATTTGGACTTGAAAACGGCCTTCTTAGATCTTGGTGTCCAAATGAAAGTTGTAGGCCTATGTTTTACCTTTCCATCCATATAAAATGGACCTAAATCCGAGATCTAGAGCTCCAGATATGATCCAATTACCAAGCAATGTTCTGGTTTAGACTGCACCGACATCTCTTTTCTAAGTTTGGCCATCTCTTTGTCCTTTAACTTTCAATGCTTAAACTCATCAATCAATCCTTTTATTTATGCAATAGTCCTGCTTTTAAAATGAGCATTTACCATAAATTAAGGTATCTTATAATATCAAACTTATTATAAAACATGCTTTAGTTAAGGAGTTATTGATACTTCAAGTGCAAAATGATGATATAAAACCTTGATAAACATGCACTTTTAAGTACTAATTAGCCCACCCAGACACAAGATATTGGTTCTGGTTAAAGTGGATCGCCGGATGGGATCTCAGGTTAGCCTAACCACACAGGATTTTATCTTTGTTTAAAAAAAAGGGGGCACTAAGATCAGGTTCTCAAGATAATCAAGTTTTGATCATTAATTCCTAATTGAAGGGAGATTGCGGTTAAGAAAGAATTTCAGATCAGTCGAGTTATGAGAAGATCAAGAATAAAAGTTTGAGTTTGTTTATCTTTGCAAAACTTACTACGCAAAGTCTTGCTCCATAAGTATTGTAAAGAGAGGGAATCTGTTGTTAAGCATTTTTGGGATCCCACAAAAAAAAATTAAAAAATACAATATATATATCAAAAAAATATTCGGAAGAAATTCAAAAAATAATAGAAGCGAGAAAATGATGTTGGAATGCTGAAAAAAGGCCAAAATTGATTGAGGAGGTTCAAAAATCCAAAATGGTGAAATTTGACAGTATATTTTTGACTGATGAGAGCCATGTTACAAGAAAAAATCAATTTGAGAAAAAAAAAGTCTAAAATCAAAAGTTTATGGACTCAATTAAATTTTTTATAAGGTTTAATTGAATTTATAAAGGGTTTGATTTCAAGAAAAATAGATTTTAAAGTCAATTTAGGCTTTTATTGGATGAAATTAAAGTTTTGAGGTCCAATTATAATTTTAAAGAGTTGATTTGGCCAAATCAGGGGCTTAAATGCATAATTATTGAAGTTTGATGGCCAATTAGGGACTTGATTGAAACAATCTGAAACCAAGGACCAAACCGGTAACGACGCTAAAATTAAGGGATCCAATTACAATTTATCTGGGGGCTTGATTACAAAATTGCAAAAACATCCAAGGACAGTGAATGAGCGCTATCAATGGAGCCATTTCGGTCTAGGGGGCATGTTTCACGCCATCGTGATGCACGTTAGCCGTTACCAAGAAATGCCTGCATCATCTGGCTATAAAGCTAGAGGAGGAATCGCACCAGAAAAAGAGGAAGAGGAGACAAAGGGGGAGAAGAGGAACGAGACAGCGAGGGGAAAAACAGAGGAGGAACGAGGTTAGACAAAAAAAAAAGACAGAGAGGGAGAAAAGAGGACATAAGAAAAAAAAACTCAGACAGGAGAACAAAGGGGAAGGGAAAAGAAAGAAAAAGCTAAGAGAGAAAGAGAGAGGGGAATGAACGAAGCACAAGAGAAGGTAGGAGGAAGAAGAAGAAAATACAGAAAAAAATCGAAACAGCATCCTCTGTTTACCACGGCCGGTCCTCCTCTTCGCTGCTACCAGCGGCACCGCTAGCACCAACAGCACCCCACGAAGCCACTACAGAGAAGCAGGAACACCATTGACAGGAGGGAAAAAAGAGAGTAAGAAGAAAGCATAACCGAAACAGAGGAGAGAAGAAGAAGTAATAGCGGTTACCACCACAGCCACTGCCACAGCAATCCGCCAAGAATGACCACCAGCATCACCGTCAGCTCATCCATCCAAGCTCATCGTCCCAGGTAATTCTCTTCCCCTCGTCTCCGTTCACTATTCATCTTCTTGTATGCAGAACGTGCACAAATAAGAAAATAATTACCTAGTTACTATGCATGTGCATAATAACCAGCTAATTAATTAACTAGTTACTGTGCTCATGCATAGTAACCAGTCCATGGTTGCTATGGGCTGGATCATTAGCCCAGCCCAAATGTAGAAGGTTGTATTCGGGTTGAGCCCAGCAAAAAAAAAAATCTTAAAAAATTATTTCAAAAAAATATTTGTGATTTTCTGCAAATTTGTTTTCTCCATTTTGATCAATATCGGCTTGTATTTTTATATTGTAAAGATACAAATCCGGTATTAAAATACCTGGTTTTTGTCAAGACATTAAAAAATAACAAAATATTTTGTTTTCTTGCATACGGCCAAGTCTTTAAAAAAAAATAAAAAAAACAAAATCATATTGTGTCTTCATAAAAAAAAAAAGGTTTTAGCATGCATTTTGGCTTTAATAACCAATTTATTAAAGTCACGAGAACTAGGCTAATATTTCAAAATTTTCAAAAAAAAAATTATTTTGTTTCATTTTAGTATTTGGGTTTACGACCTTATACGCAAGACGTATTCCGGATATTAAATTCCTTTGTTGACGTTAGAACAGTTAGGTTTTACCCGATAAGATAAGGATCTCCATACCGATGAGAACTTTTCTTAAACCATAGATGAACCAACAACAAGAAAACACAACAAGACTTTAGATTTTATCAGACAATAAAACAATGCAGCCTACCTTAGGTCGGGCATATTTGGGGTGGTAATACCTTCTCTTTACAAAACTAGTCCCCGTACTCGATCTCTGAGACCAGTTAGGGTTCCTAATAACCAAAATACTAGGTGGCGACTCCCACTTTATTTTTCCACTAACAAAAGACAATAATTCCTTATCTCCCCATATTTGCCATATTTTTTAGATAATATAAAAATCTGAAAGTGGATGTTTTCGCCACGACGCCGCACACGTGCGACATATGTTATAATGCAACATATGAAGGTTATAAATTATGCATCAAGGAAGCTTAAGCCTTATAAAGTAACTATCATGTTCATGATCTGGAGTTCAAATCTTGACGGATCATAAGAGTTTGAGGTATTTGATGATAGATAAGGAATTTAACATTCAATACAGAAAATGAGTGAAAATGATTAAGGAATTTGATTGTGTAATAGATTACTATCTAAGCAAAGCAAATGTTGTTATTGATGCTCTTAGATGCAAAAAGGAGGTAGTTGTAGAGACATTGAAAGGGTGGGATGAAAGAGAGTTGTTAGAGTTGAAGAAAGTTGATACCAAGATTGATATAGGCCTGAAAGCTCCCTGATACCTGATTAATACTAAAAAATGCATTGTTATTAAGGCTTTATATCATCATATTGTACTTTTAGTATCATTAAAGTGTAGGAGAAGGGGATACCCTACTACTACCAGCATGATTCCTCTGATTATGATGCTTCCTATTTCGCTTGACCGTTTCCCCCAAGGGAGGGACATCATAAGGGGTTTCAACCAGAATACCTTCCCTTAAAGTTGGGGGTGCCAAACAAGAAGTAGCTACCAAATCCACACCTACACAAACTACTGCCCCTGCACCTAGGGGACCAACCACACCAGCACAAGCAAAGGGAACTAGTTTGTTACATGGAGTCACATTAGACACACTTTAACTGCAATCACTTCCTTCCCTTTAGGGGTGTTACTGATGTGCTTATTTGATTTCCATTGAGGCTTCACCGTAATCCAACCATTAGAGGCATCACAAGGAGCCTATTCAGTATTCACAATAGCTGTATC